>PVHX01005327.1:0-49552 GCA_004024805.1 Geosciurus inauris
CCACTGAGCCACATCCCCAGCCCTATTTTGTGTTTTATGTAGAGACAGGGTCTCACTGAGTTGCTTAGCACCTCGCCATTGCTGAGGCTGGCTTTGAACTCGTGATTCTCCTGTCTCAGCCTCCCTGAGTGCTGGGATTACAGGCTTGAGCCACCGCGCCCGGCTTGACTGGGTTCTTGATTGCTGCTGCGATCGTCTGAGGACATCGGACTCTCACTTCTTCACTCTTCCAAAGTGACTCTGCCAGTGATTCCCCAGAAGGCTTAGGTCTCAGACTAGGGTAGCATCATTGATCCCTCTTGTTCTGGGGCTTCAGCCTCTTGACTGCACAGCTCCTGGTTCCTCTAGCTCTCCAGCCTGCAGACAGCCATTGTGGACTCTCCAGCTTCTGGGCACCTAAGCCAACTGAATAAGTCCCCTTTTATATTATACTTCCTGTTGATTCTGTTCCTCTGGAGAACCCTAGTACACATGCTGCCTTCCAACCCCCATTTATTATCCTTGGAGGCCTCTTCTTCCTAAGGAAAGTTAGTTTCTCCAGCTGCGATTATGGTCTTGGTACCAAGCATCTCTGAGATCACCTAGCAGCGCTCTAGCTGCAGGTTCCTTTAGACTGATCAAGCTGGGTGGGGTCTGGAGCAACCCACACTAGCCCCGAGCGGCTGGGGAGAAAACTCAGGAAGGGACCCTTAGCTAAGCATCACTCTCTCAGCTGGGATGCCCCTACTCTTGCCCCAGCTTCTCTGGGAGCTGAGCAGTGAGGGTGGGTTCCCCTCACTTACCCCCTCAGCAGCCTCCCTTCTCCCCGCCTCCCACTTATCATCTCTGCAAATTCATCCAGTCCTGCCTTCTAGTTCACTACTGGACGTAAGTCCAGACTGGCTTATGCCTTAACTTAAATGTGACCGAAATGCATTTACACACACACACACACACACACACACACACACACACACACACAGATAGACAAATAGGCCAAGTGAGAACATGGGAAAATATTAAAGATCTAGGTAGCCAAAGAAAGATAAAATTGAAACGATGATGTTAGACATGTTTCTGTTCTGATTGACAAGGAAATCTCACTGGATACAAAGTCCTTGACTTGCTGGAAAGAAAACTCAAGAAGAAACTTTTCAAATTGAACTCAGGCTAGTGTGGAAACCAAGTTAGAAGAGGCAATAAAATCTACTAGGGAAGTAACATGGGGGAGGAAACGAAGGGTCCCAGGACGGGAGGTCAGCTTGAGCCAGAGTTGGGAGAGCAGATGGGGCTCCTGGGGAGGAAGGGCTGCACCAGACTCCCGCCTGTGCTGCAGGTTCGCAGCGGCTCCCCTTAGGAAGATGTGCAGTGGCCCTCTCTGACACCAGGACCTGGAGGTCTTGAGTTCTGTAAGAACACCACCATTGTTACTCAATATCTTAAAAATACTTGTTGACTATGCTACCATAGTACCTCACAGAGCCGGTCAAGACGGCGTGGGTATTGAGACATCATTTGCAGAACCAATGATCACAGCAGGATCCATCTCCCTCTTGGGGAATGCTCTGCACATATTTCCATGATTATTTTCCCTCAGTGGAAAAAGAAGATTTGGAGACCGACTGTTGTGCACTGCTGTGTATCAATCCAGTTGTTTATTTTGATAGATAATATGATTCCATGCAGACACTAGTGGTAAATATTGTAAAGTTAGGACATCAGTAGGTTTTAATCTTTTAATTTTGTTCCCAGATAATGGGAATTGAACAAATAACAAGCAACCATGTGGTCTGACTGCTGCTTGTGTGTAATCTATTGCTACACAATTACGTTAGCAGAGTTCACTGCGGTCAGTGTGAACAGCAGGGAAGCTTTCTGGAAAAGGCAGCATCAGCTCCAAGTGATGGGGTTCAGCCTCTGCTCCACAATCATGTAAGTCCGCTGCCACCTGCTGGCGTGGGACACGCACAGGGTGAACACGTGGCTCCACCTGCCTTCCAGAAAGTCCCTGCCCCAAACAGGGTGGCCTTGGGTAAGTTTTCAGAGAAACTGAAGCATGAGAGACTCACTGGGGTGGACAGAGGGCACCAATCATAGCCCAAAGGACCGGTGTCAGAAAGCCAGAAATGTTGTTTCGGGGATATCCGTGTTGTTTCACTTAGGAGTTTCTACAACCCAGCTAATACTCTTAGTGGGAGACAACGGAGAAATAAGAGGCATCCTGAGCCCCAGGGCCCGTCCTCGAACCTGGTGATTCCAAGAAGGACCCTGGGATCCTGGGGAACCATCACAAAGCCTGATGACAGGGACTGAGCAGACAGCTGAGGACCAGGCTCAAGGAGCCTGCCTGGGAGTCCTGGGAGGTGGACCACGTCTAGGGACCCAGGGGTTCCAGGTCAGGAGGCCTAATATCTGAAAAACTCCACTGAACAGAATTGAGCTTTGAGTCAGAGAAGGGCTCTGGGTGGCTCCCAGAGAGGGTGGGTCTCTGTGGCAGAGGATGGATCTCCGCGGGACTTGCTAACTTTGGAGTATCATGGAGGAAGACGGTTACGAAAGTGTTCTTGGAGAGACAAACCTGGTCTGGCATGGAGCGCTTCCCCACGGGGAAGGTCATATCGCTGCGTGTGGGTGAGGCCGCAGAGACCTGGCTCCAGTGAAAGGGGAGAAGTGGTTCGCGCACGCCTGCGGCGGCCTGGGCGCTGCCTGTCCTGGGCCAGGCCTGGCTCACTCCTTCCATCCTGCAGTTTCAGGTCGCCTCGTTGTTTTCCCGTGTGCTCTTGTTGCAGCAAACCCACTAGCCCAGTAGCTTTGGTAAGTGACAGTGTTTGGGGGGCCTCTGCCCCTGGCACAGGCTGAGCCCAGGCCACAGTCCTGGGCAATGTTCCAGGGGCAAGCAAGCACCTTCTAGGATGAGGTTGGTGGACCGAGGCGTCAGAGGCAGGAGGAAGGGAGGGGGTTCAGGAAGGACGGCGCTCACTGGCGCGGATTGCTGGCCGTACAGACAAGACAAACCACAGGCGTGGAGTGACCACGCCCAGCCTGGCGACGCGGCTTCTCTGCTTTTTTTCTTTCTCAGGGAGCCTTAACTGTTGGTAGCTCTCAGATTTTCAGACGGCATTGGCCTCGCCTCTGAGGCACAGAAGTTAGCATATTGCACTAGCCACACTCTGTCTCAGCTCTCTGGACCGTGACCAGCTTCTCCTCGACGGGCGGGGCTGGATCCTGCCGTAAGCACGCTGCCTGTCCAGTGGCTTCATCTGATCACTAGGAAGCACCCTGCAGACCCCCCTTCCCTCTCTTTCACACCCGGTCAGTTCCACTCGATGCTGATTTTGTCTGCAAACAGCCAGGAAATCCCCGCCCTCTTCCACTCTACTGCGTTGGTCCAGGTTGTTGATCTTCGCTCTGCAAGACTCCAGAAGTACCCTCCTGGCTGGCCTTCCTCCCTCCTTCCTATCCACCTCCAATCGTCTTGCAATCTGTTGCCATAGGGATCTTTATAAAATGAAACTTGAGCAATGACGCATTAGCCAGCATATCCCAGGAGACATAAACAACTCAAATCAAATTTAATACCAGGAGCAAGAGCGTCAGTCTCCAGCTCCTTGGAAGGGCTGGGAACCCGGGCTTAGTGTTGCTCCCTGCAACTGTGACACCATCCTTGAGATCCCTGCTGCTCCACAGGCCACAGGTGTGTCCCTGTAGGCGAGCGCTGCTGGAAGCAGCTGCCAATACCACCACAACTCAGCAGGGCATGGCCGAGCAAGAGCCCAGGGGCCAAGGGTCTGGTCACCAAGGGCTCTCCTGCCTGATGTCACATCTCTTCAATGTGAAGCCTGCCTACCAGGGAGACCAGGAGACACGTGCCCTGAGCACTGTACCTAATGCCTGCATGTCTTGCTGCCTACTTGGGGGAGGGAAAAGGGTGAGGGCAGTGCAGGAAGGAAGTGGAATAACGGGACACAGAACAGCCTCTGTGGTGAGGCACAGGTGGGGCTCGGGATAGGGACGTGTGTCTGAAGGAGCAGGCTGGACGAATCACGGAGTGTTGAGATCAGTGCATGATTCATGGACCAGACTGAGAACACTAGGGAAACTTGAGCATTTTAACCAGGGAGATGGTCTGGTCAGATGAGAAGAAAATTCCTAATGTTCCGGCAGCCATATTAGGGGACAAATCCCATAGGCAAGACTAGAGGCTGTGTCAGGTTGGCTTGCAGGTAGAGGCTGGGTCACAGATAGAGGCTGGGTCATGGTTGGCATTCCTTTCTAGTAGCCCTTACAAGGTTGTTGAGGGCTTTCCCTGAGGTATTCCTGGGGGTTGGGAGGTGCAGAGGCAGGACATTGGAGAGAATTTCAGGAAATAAAATAGGACCTAGCCACTGTTTGTGAGGACTCAGGGAGCTGGAGGTGTCCAGGATGGCTGGTCTTGCAGCTGGAGCAACTGCCATTTGGCCATGCAGTGGCATGGGATGGACAGGAGACAGAGGGTTTTCAGGGAACCTGGCCATCCACGAGGAAACTCCTAATCTGGTCTTTGAAAATCAATTTTCTTCTGGATTATTTCCACATTCACGAGGCTATCAGCAATAACTTTTATTTATTGTGTATTTGGTGGTCGATATTTCTTAGGTAATTCAATTATGTGACAGTTGAACTAAACAATCTGGTTCTAGAAACTCCCAGCAAGCATGACTAGAACCAAGGGATGGAAACCTCCTACAGGCTGCATCTCCACTGGGCCTTCGGCCGCACTGGGAGGCTGAGGTAGGCTGGTGGGGACTCGGTGCCCTAAAGCCAAGCTCAGGTCCAGCTTGCCAAGGTCCCGACTGAAGGATGAGTTTCAGGGCCACTCTAGGCTGCTACTGGAGGAGGGTAGTCTCTCCCAGCTAGGGCAGGCCTTCCGAAACCAGAGGCTTCTGTGCTGAAGACCAAGTTTGTTTAGGGAACATAAAATTACCTTGGGGGAGATGGCGGGAACCAGATATGGAAGGAATTAGATCTACAGTTGTGAAGTCTGGGTTCTGCCACGAGCAGGGGAAGGCGGTGGGCCATCGGAGCACCTCAGCCAGGCAGGCATCTTGGTCATGCCACACATGTTCTGGAAGCATCTCAGGCACAAAATGGCCACCCAGGCCTCTCCTGAGCACAGATGCCAACTGTCCACTGGAAGCACTGAGGCCAGCGTGAGCATCCCCGATCCAGGCATCTGTCCTAACTCAGTGCTGTTTCCTAGAAATGCTCTTCAACTTGAACTTGAGGAAAGCAAGGGCAGTGTGTCAGTTAGCTTTACGTCACTGTGACCAACACACCTGACAACAGAACTTGGAGAAGGGAAAGTTACATGGGTGCTCACAGCTTCAGAGGTCTCAGTCCATAGACGGCCAGCTTCATAGCTCTGGGCCCAACGTGGGCAGCACATCATGGTGGAAGGGCCCAGAGGGGAGAGCTGCTGTGCTCATGGTGGGGTCAGGAAGCAGGGAAAAAGCTGGAAGAAGGAACTCAGGGATGATGCACTTTCCAGGGAGCCCCCAGGGACCCCTCTCCTTCAGCCACACCCACTGCCACAGTCACCACACAGATAGCCATACACGTAGGACAAACTAATCAGGTTGTGGCTCTCACAGTCTAATCATTTCATCTCTGGATATTCTTTCACTAACACAAGGACTATGAGGGACACCTCACGTCCAAACCCTAACAGTTTGCCAAGAAGGACTGAATCACATACTGTACTGAACCATCCAGTGGTTTCTAAGGTGCCAGGAAGCCAGCCTGGCAGGTCTCATGTTGGTCTGCAGGGCTTTCTCATTAATGGGCTGGTGGTGAATGTAACAAAGGGGACTCTGGGGACACTGTGGATTCTGTCGTGTGCTCCACACATGCCTTCTATGGCAGCAGGTGGTTCCTGTACCTCGCTGTGTGCTCAGCATTCTCTGGGAGTCCACAGGTATGGGGGCATGTAGCTGTGCAGCACCCCACCTTCTTCTCCAGCTGTGTGTAGGGAGAAGCAGCCTCAATGAAAATGGAGCCATGCAAAATCAACAGCCAAAGCCATTTGTGTTTCTACTAATAACAAACTCTAAACGATAATTAAGAAAACAATCCCATTTCAAGAAAAGGAAAATTAAACGAAATATTAGTAGACAAATTTAACCATGGAGATGAAAGTTCTCTGCACCAAAACTACAAAACTGCTGAGAGAAACTGAAGACCACACAAGTGGAAGGTGACCCCATCATGAATTGCCAGAATTAATGTTGTTAAAAAGTGCGTGCTCCATAAGGTGACCTACATTCAACACAGTCTCTCTCCAAATTCCAATGGCATTTTTTACAGAAATAGAAAACGATTCCTTAAATCCTCCTAGAACCATAGAAGGCCCATCAGGGCTGAAGCCGTCCTGAGCCAGGAGAGGGGGCACGGCAGTGCAGCGCCTGCAGAGCTGAGCAGCCAAAGCAGCCTGCCTGCACAAAAGCAGACACAGTGGCCACTGGGCCCGAGGGGAGCCCAGGAATAAGTGCCTGCCTTGGAACCCATGGATCTCCAACAAAGGTGCCAAGAACACACATGGGAATGAACAGCCTTCAGTGAGCAGCACCAGGGAAACCGGAAATCCACATGCAGACAACTGAAGACAGACCCTTGTCTCATTCCACACATAAAAGTCACCTGGAAAGGTTTTAAATGCAAGACCTGCAACTGTGTAGTGCTAGAAGGAAACATGGGGAAGCTTCTCCACCTTGTCTGAGAAAAGACTTCCCGAACAGGACAACAGAAGTCCAGGCGACAGAAGCAGAGGAACCCCATCCGCCAAAAAGCTCACCAACAGGGAGACGGCGACAGAGCGAGGACTACGGGGGGTCAAAGGCCCTCACAGACCACGTGTCTGATGGGAGGTGAATATCCAAAACATGTCAAGGGCTCAAACCACGAAGGACCTAGGTAGACCTTCACCTGAAGGTGGTTTCCCTGCTGACGGAAGCCGAATGGGACTCGTTGTGAGAAGGGGCTCATGTGAGCATGGAGGCTGGGAGGTCCCTCGATGTCCTGTCCACGAGCAGGAGAACCACAGGAGCCCACAGTGTGATTTGGTCTGAGTCCTCTGGCCCAAGGACCGGAGGCTGTGGTGTAAGACCCACTCTGAGGATGACTTCTGGGAACCGCAGGCCTGCCGGTGTGAGCCCTGGAGTCAGAAGACCTTCCAGTCTGGACCTCTGACAGCGGCTCTGAGGGTGCCCACAAGGTCCTCTTGCTGATTTCGTCCAGAAACATCCTCAGGGACACAACCAGAACCAGCATTTTACCTGAAGATCCATTTAGCCCAGTCAAGCTGACACATGGAATTACCCATCACAAGTGGCTAAAGGAAGTGTAGTGTCACTTAGCCTCAGGACAGGGGGTGCTGCCATTTGGGAGGGTTGAGACTGGAGTCACTGGTGGGTGAAGTAAGGCAGGCACAGGAAGGTGGGTGGTACAGGCCACTCACGTGTGGGCCCAGAAACAGCTGAACTCACAAGCAGAGCAGGCCTGGCTGCCAGGGGCTCGGCAGCAGGAGAAGGGCAGCTGTTGCCACCAGGGCACAAGGTTTCTGCTCTGCAGGATGGTAAGTTCTGGAGTACAGTCTGGTACTGCAGCTACTACTGCTATTGTGCATGCTTGAAGTGTGCTGACGATGAGGCCGTGGAGTATGTCTGCCTCAGAAAGGGCACCTCCGCGGCGGTGATGTGTTAAAGAGGTGGATAGCGGCCGTTGTGTCAGGATGCATCTGTATATCCAAGTTCACGTTACTCACATTGAACACATACATTTTGATTGTCAGTTATACCTCCATAAAACTAGACAAATTAAAAATTAAATAAAATTCTCAAAATAGTGCTTAACTCTGAGTATAGTCTGATTCTAAAATACAAAGCCCATCTTATCAAACTTGTCAGGCAAGTGAGACCTATTTTCAGGAGCACAGTCTCTCTGAACAAAGTCCACGGTGGACTTCTATGCAATTCTGGTCAAGAGCATAAGATTCTGGACGACTCTGTCAAACCAGGCACCACCTCGATGGGCTTGCAGATCAAGCAGGACCTGGCATCTGGAAGTGCTCCAGGCAAAAGCTGGTGGACTCTTACCTCGTGGTTCTGATTCCAGACCAGGTCCTCACGGCACGACTTCAGGCAAGAGCATTCAAGTGTGACGTCCCTGACACAGTCTGCCATGAAGACCAAGGCTTCCGGAGTCCCTCCTGGGTACTGGGTACCGGCTGGAACCCTGTGGTCAGCAGTAGGAAGTGCAGTGCAAATGCGACTTCTTAGGGTTAGTGGGCTGCGTGACTCAGTGGAGGGATGGACCAAGCACTTCAGGATTGCAGTGGCTGCAGGGACGTGAAGAGGCCGCGTGGCGTCCAACATCAGCAGCAGAGGACAGAGGAGGGACAGGAAGTGTGTTCACGATTCTTTGTGCAGGCGGTCTGGAAGCATCAGATCAGTGGGGAAGGGTGCAGGTGGACACAGATGAGCAAGCGCTGTGGGTTTGTCACGTGTGGAGCCCCTGATGGGTCTATTGTCACACATCTCAGGAAGTTTCCAAAATAGTGGGTTAAAAGCAAATAAGAAGAAAACAAGTCAATGAAGAAATTAGTAGAAAAATTTCTAGCAAAAAAAAATCGAACATTTGTTAAATAATTTAAAAGGGCAAGTGTATTTATTAACCAGTAATGTACGAGATGTTTTGATGCACCCTCAATGCCATTGATATAATATCCTTTGCTTTTTAAAAAGGAAACAAAATGTGACGAAACTCACCAAAAAAACAACTTAGAAATGTTTAGGAAAACTGAAGCTGTATGCAGTTTTGAAACACCATCATCATTAGAGGCTGGAGTTGTAGCTTGGGGTGGAGCGCTTGCCTCACACGTGTGAGGCGCTGGGTTTGATCTTCAGTCCATGAAAAAATGTTTAAATAAAATAAAGGTATTGTGTCCATCTACAACTAAAAAAACCCCAGTATGATTAACTGTTCATGTTATGCCAGTAGAATCTCTATTAAAAATATACTTCCTTACATAACTTTTCCCCCAAATGGCATAATTTTTTGATAAGAAATATACTGTTGATAAGAAAATAAGGAAACCTGGGCCAGTGACTTTACCCAGAGATGAATCCTGAGCCCAGATTCTGCATTCATGGGAAGGAAATGCCAGTTTCTACAGCTTGGTTGTTTCTCTGCTGATCTGATGCTGGTGGCCTCTCCTCCACCAGAGGGCTCTGTGGATAAGAGAAAGTTCCCAACGTCAGCTCTTGCTGCACAGGTGGGCCGCTTGACCAGGTAGATGCTCTCAGTAAATGCGATTTACTTGAGGTAACTTATTTTTATGGAACTAGAAAGTAGTTTAATTAATATTTTCAGATATTCTTTGTCCTGATTATTTAATTCATTGCTGATAATTCCAAGAAATGTTTATACTACAATCAACCTTGCTCTTTTTTTGTTTGTTAGGCACTGTAGTGGACACTCCCTGCAGGCGGTGCTTACTGCTGACCATGAACTCGCCTTCTGAGCCCACGGCCAGCTTACACTTCAGCAGTCGGTGCTCTTGCAGTTTAATACCACTCCAAGTTTCTTTGAAGAACATAGTAACAGCATTACAAAATGAAATTGTGGGTTCTCAGGTGGAATCTATGCTTATTCAGAGAAATGCCAATGTTGTGACACCACCTACCTCTCGCCTAATTTTAGGTGCCCAGGGAAAAGCATGCACACCAGCAGGCACCCTCATCTCTCACCACTCTCCCACTTGGCTCTGTTAGCTGGGGACGTGACCGCCCCACAGAGGGACAGCAGGGATGCAGGGTCAGGTCAGCGTTGCTGACATGTATTATCTCAATGTCAAGTTTTCAATACAAAAACCTGAGAGGCACGCAAAGAATGGGGACATGTCATCCACACAGGGGTGGAGAAGCACCTGGGAACACTGCCAACGAGAGGGAACAGAGACCAGGCTACGACACAGACAGCGAGACACTGAGGCCTTCCAGGAGCACAGGGGAGGGCGTGGGAAAGGCCCTGAGGGCAGAGCGGCCGCCTGAGCGCCTGTGAAGAGCGGGGCCACCAGGGCAATGGATTTCACAAGCCCAATAGCTCAGGCAGGAAGTTCACCTCGTGGCTGGGGTAGCTGGGGGCCAGCAAAAGAAAGATGCCTCAGACTCCAGCAGACACTCTACAGTCCTGAGGGCGGGGAGGGAGGAGCAAGGAGGAAGACAAGGAACAGAAGATGAAGGGAGCCTCAGCGGGGCGGGCGTGTGCTGAGAGTGAGGGAAAGCGGACGCAGGAGATCCTAAGATGGGCTGCAAGGGCCCCGAATCTGCGGCAGACACCCTAAATTCAGGAAGCTCAAGGCACCACATGAGAAAATTCTGACAGCCAAGCACAAAGAGAAACTTCAAAGGAAGAAAAGTAAAACTCACATGAAAGGGAACCCCAAAGGATTAAGGTGGCTTGTCATTAGAAGCAACGGAGACAAGACAAGAAGTAACAGATGACAGTCACGTGCTGCACTGAGACAAGTCTTTGAGCAAGTGTTGCCCAGACAGCGAGTCCCATGGGCGATGATCTGGGCCCTGCCTCACACCATACGCAAAAGTTACCTGAAATGCATCAAATATTTAAATGCAGGAGCTAAAGCTCCAGCTCTTCTGAAACAGAATGTAGGCAGGCATCTTCATGATCTTGACGTGGTTTCATAGATGTGATGCTAAAAGCACAACAAAAATAGGCAAATAGGACTTCAATAAGTTTCACCACATGTTTTAAAAGACACACCTAGAAAGAGAAAGGTCACCTGCACAGTGAGAGAGAGCATTTGCGAACCATGTACCTACCAAGGGGACTGTACAGAATGTCCAAGAATTCTTAAAATTCATTAGTAAAAAGAGAAAGCTCACAGCAATGCACAGCTGTAATCCCAGCTACTCAGGAGGCTGAGACAGAAGGATTGCAAGTTTGGGGCCAGCCTGCACAACTTGGTGAGACCCTGTCTCAAAACAAAAGAGGAAGTTCTGGGGACGTTGCTCAGTGGTAGAGCACCCCTGATTTCAACCGCTGGTACATCTCCATTGAAGAATGTGCAAAGCGTCTGACTAGATATTTCTTCACAGAAGATACATGAATGGTCAGTGAGTGTGTTCAAGATGCCCAGGGTCATCAGTCTTCAGGGGAGTACAGGTCACCATCACAGTGACATGCCCTTCCCGCCCTTTCATGGCCATCATCAGTAACATGAAATAACGAGTGTCTGTGGGGGCGTGCAGCTTGATGTGAATGCGAAACGTTGGCGCTTCTCTGAGAAACAGTGCCTGAAAGGCTGCTGTGGTGTCCCAGCTGGACTCAGCCGCTCTCTCCTGGCTCCACTGAACAGAAGGGAAAGCAGGCAAGCCCCTGGCCCCTCCCAGGTTCTCCCTCTCAGCTCACGTGATGGCATTGAACCAGCATGGGAGACGCTGGTACCCCTGCCCCTCCAGGTGTGCTTCCTGAGCGGGGCGTTTCCCCACAGTCAGGGAGCGGTGAGCAGCATCGGAGCATCGCACACAGATGCAGGACCATCGCCAGCACCAGTGCATGTTCACGCCTTGCCAGTTGTTCCAATATATCATGTCAGAGCTTCTTTCCTTCCTCTGAATTCAAGACCACACTCAGGACCAAGCAGCACAGTCAGTTGTCCTGTGCTTTTTTTGTCCTTGAGTCTGACACATTTTCTCGGTCCCTCTTGTGCCTTTAGCCTTAGCACGTTAGGTAAGGACAGCTTCAGTTGCCGGTCTTTTGGGGTCAGTGGTATTTAACAGGGATGCGCTGCAGAGATGTCGTCTGATTAGGGGGCACAAGAGGTTGTCAGGGGGCTTTGTCCTACAATGGGCGAAGCTGGGGTTGGGGCCTTGGCTCGGGGCTCTCCACCGTGAGAGAGTGCTGTGAAGGAAAGTACTCCTAGGACCCGTCCTGGTCCACATTAGTGCTCAGCCGCCAGCTTGGCCGCTCCTTGGTGATTTTCTGGTTTCTCTTGCTCTCCCGTTGGTGGGAAGGGCTCCTCTCCGCACCACTCATTCACTTCAGTAACAGCGCACAAACCTGCTACTCGGGCATTGTGGGTTATGCCTGTCAGTGTCTTGACGCTGGACCTGTCCTGACCCAGCGGGGTATCCCCAAGCCTGCCCCTGGTATCTTACCCGTGCCCCTGTGCTTTCGGGGCTCCTGCTCACTCTCTGGGCAAGATGTTCTGGGGTGACTGCAGTTTCCCTGAGTGCATCCAGGCACCAGCCGTTCTCCCAGGAGCCCTGACTCTTTCAGTGGGTGGCACTGGATCCAGCGTGGCTGGGGGGCTTGTTACCACAATGCACAATGGTTCTAGGCCACTGGGTGGCTGGGAAGCTCTCACCCTTCTGCCTGAGCCCTGCAGAGTTCCTTCCAGCCAGGCCTCTGCCCTACTGCTCAGAGCGGGGAACCCACCGTGTCCCCCCAGTTTCCTCGCCACTGAGCCTTCAGAATCTCCATCCGATGCCACGACAGAAAACTAAATAGAGCTCAAATGTAGTTAAGGCTCCTTTCTGTTTGTTATTTTTGTTTTAGATAAAATGTGGATAAATTAAAAAAATTACTCTTAAAAGTAATTTGATTCATGAACCTCTGCGTGCACCACACCTCAGGCAAACATTCCCAGCATCCCAAAGAGCCCCCAGAGCTCTTTTGCATCAAAACCCCCACTGCCAGATGCAGCCGGTTCTAGTATTTAGTCTTTATTTTTATTTTTTTCTTCGAGGTCAGCTTCTTCGCTAGACCTCGACAGAGATGGCACTCCCAGTCATGCTTGGTGCCTACTCCATTCCCTCAGCCTGCGTCTGTGCATCCCGCCCCTTGCTGCAGGCAGAGGTAGAGTCTTCTCTCTTGCTGCTGAGGGCTATCACATCACATGAGCGGGTGCGTTCTCTTTAGTGAACTGAAAGTTTGGGACATTTTCATTTTGCTGTTGTGAACATTCTTTATCAGTCTCTCTGTGGACACCATTTTTCCTTGGGTTAATACCTAGGAATGGATCATCTTATCCAAGAAATAAATGGATATTAACTTCGTAACAAAGTGTCCAGCCCAGGTGGATTCTCAGATGAATCCTACCAGACCTTTAAAGAACTAACACTAATGCTCCTCAAATTATTCCATGAAATAGAAAGAGAAGGAGTACTTCCAAATTCATTCTATAAAGCCAGTATTACCCTCATACCAAAACCAGATAAGGACACATCAAGGAGAGAAAACTACAAACCAGTATGTCTAAAGAGCTGAGATGCAAAATTCTTAATAAAATATTAGCAGATCATATTCAATAACACATGTAGAAGATTTTACATCATGACCAAGTTGGTTTTATCCCAGAATGCAAGGATGTTTTAACATATGTATGTCAATAAATGTAATTCACCATATAAATAGAATTAAGGACAAAAATCACTTTGTCATCTCAATGGATACAAAGAAAACCTTTGACAAAATTCAGCACCTAGTCATGATAAAAACACTGAAGAAACCAGGGGTAGAAGGAACTACCTCAACATCATAAAGCCTACATACAACACCTCCAAAGCCAACATCTCGGTGAAAGGGAGAAAACTAAAAGCATGTCCTTTAAAATCTGGAACAAGATAAGGATGTCTACTCTCACTACTATTATTTAATATAATACAAGAAATTCTAGTCAGAGAAATTAGGCAAGAGGGGGAAATAAAAGGAACACAAGTGGAAAAGGAAGAAGTGAAATTATCACTATTTTCAGAGAACATGACACTACATTGTGAAGACCCAAAAAGCTTCACCGAAAGACTACTAGAGCTGAAAATCAAATTCAGCAAAGCAGCAGGTTATAAAGTCAATATTAAAAATCAACAGCTTTCCTATACACCAATAATGAGCCTGCTGAGAAAGAAATCAGAGAAGTTCCTATTTACAATAACCTCAAAAACAAAATAAAAACAAACAAATCAACAACAACAACAAAAAACCAACCTAGGAATAAACCTAACCAAGGAGGTGAAGGACCTCCACAATGAGAACAACAGGCCATTGAAGAAAGAAATCAAAGAAGACACAGGTGGAAAGGCCTCCCATGTTCATGAACAGGCAGAATTTATATTGCTAGAATGACCATCCCACCAAAAGCAATATACAAATTTAATACCACTGCCATCAAAGTATCAATGACAGTTTTCCCAGAGCTAGAAAAAATCCGTCCTAAAATTCCTTTGGGAGAATAAAAGACCCACAATAGCCAAAGCAACTCTAAGCCAAAAAAAACCCAATTCTGAAAGTATCGTAGTACCTGACTTCAAATTATACTACAGAGTTATAATAACAAAAACTGTATGATACTGGCATAAAACAGATGCATAGACCAGTGGAACAGAACAGAAGACACAGGGATAAACCACACAGATACAGTCGTCTGATCTTTGACAAAGGTGCCAAAATATATGCTGGAAAAAAGAAACTTTTAAACAAATGGTGCTGGAAAAACTGGTTATCCACATGTAGAATAATGAATCTAAACCCTTCTCTCTCACCCCACACAAAAGTGAACTCAAAGTGGATCAAATACCTAGGAATTAGACCAGAAACTGCATCTCCTAGAAGAAAATGTAGAATCCACACTCCAGCATATAGGCACAGTCAATGGCTTTCTCAGCAAGATTCATAAAGCTCAAAAAATAATACCCAGGGTTGATAAATGAGATGGCATCAAATAGCTCATGCATAGCAAAGGAAACAATTAAGAATGTGACCCACTGAATGGGAGAAAAATCTTTCCTAGCTACTCTTTTGACAGAGGATTACTATTCAGAATGCATAAGGGACTCAAAAAATAACACCAAGAAATCAAACAACCCAATTAATTGGTAAATGAGCTAAACAGATACTTCTCAAAAGAAGAAACACAAATGACCAACAAATATATGGGAAAAAGTTCAATATCCTTAGTAATTATGGAAATGCAAATCAAAATTATGCTGAGATTTCTTCTCACACCAGTCAGAATGGCAGCCATCGAGAACACAAACAATGATGAATGATGGCGAAGATGTGGAGGAACATGTTAACACTGTTGGTGGGATTGTCAATCACTTAAACCACCATGGAAATCAGTGTGGAACTCCTCAAGAGACTAGTCATGGAACCACTGTTTGGCCCAGCTACACCACTTGTTGGTATTTATCCTAAAGAATTAAACTCACCATAGTATAGTGATGCACGCATATCCTTGTTTATAGCAGCACAAGCGCTAAACTATGGAACCAGCCTCGGTGTCCATCAACGGATGAATGGATGAAGAAAAGGTGGTATGTACACACAAGGAAGTTTTGTTCAGTCAAAAAGAATTAAATTATGTCATTTGCAGGAAAATGCATGGAACTTGAAAATATTATGTTAAGTTATGAAATAAGCCAAACTCAGAAAGTCAAGGATTGTATGTTTCTTCCTATGTGGAAGCTAGAGGGGAGAAAAGTAAGGAAAGTTGGGAAAATCTCATGAAAATTAAAGTGACATCCATAGAGGAGAGGAAAGGGATCAGTGGGATGGGAGGAGGAGAGGGAAAGAGGAAATACAGGCAATGATATTGGCCAGATTGTATCGTTGTATTGATTGTCTGCATGTACGAGTATGTAGCGATGACTCTCATCATTATGTATAATTATAACACACCCATAAAAAATATGGAAAAACAAGAAAGCGTCCGGTGGCTTCTCAGTGACTGTGTGTCCACTCCCCACCAGCAGGGCCAAGGCGTCCGCTCGCTCCACTCACCTGGCCTTGGCACTGACAGGGGCTGCCAAGCAGGTACTGCAGCTGCACCCTGCGCAGTGAGCTGTGGTGCTGAGCCTGCTCCCTGTCTTCATCGGGATTCCTGTCTTTGGTACATGTCCCTTCAAGCCCCTTCCTCAAGGTTGCTGGGTTGTGTCCATGCTGTAAACTTGAAGCCATCTTATGAGCTCTGTGTGCAATTTCTCTGTCAAGTATACACGTATAAAATGTTTGTGCTCCATCTACCAACCTACCTACCTAGCTACCTACCATCTACCTTCTCAACCTATCATTCACCTGGAGCTTCAACACCTTACCTGCGGGGGCACAAAGGTGGCCATCAAAGACCATTTAAATGCAGGCTGAGGAGGTGGGCTCTCCAGGTCTGGGTCACCCTCATGGTGGTGCACCTGGAGGAGGACAGGGCCCCCAGGGCCATTTTCCCGGGGACAGGGATCTCATTTTTGAGGGACGTGGGGGAAAATGTTCCTGATACTGCCAAGCGGAGGTGACTCTGTGTCCAGAACTCCCTGTTCAGCTCAGGCTACCGGGACAGGCAGTGGCTACTGACTTTCAGGAAGGAGACAGGCCTGTCCTGGCTCTTGGGGGAGATCACCGGAGTGGCTGGCACTGGTGAGAGGGGACAGGACTCTGGCCTGAGTGTGGGCAGCATCCTTCCTGCTCCCAATGGGAAGACAGGCAAATTAGGGCTGGGGTTGCTAATGTCCTGTGTACTGGTGACCAGGAGAGTTTGTCCCGATTGGCTGCTGTGCCTCAGTAAGTGTGGCAAACGCTACCATGAACACCAAGGCCAAGCCTCCTCCTTGCAGTCAATTTAGGGTAACCGATCAATAAGTTGCTGAGTCTATTTCTTTTCCTACTGTGAGATTTGATTGGCACTGGCAGACTTGAGTTTTCTGTCCACTTTCCATGGCTTGTCAAAGTTTCCAACATGTTTAGGAACCTATCACAATTATCTTTACCAGCTCGTGAGCTGCCAGAGCCTCCACTGGAACCCGGCAGAAGAGGCCAAGTCTGCTCTTGCTTGTCCGCCCCTTGGCCAGGTGCCAGTTCTCACTGTTTCTTTGTCCACTTTGCAGCCTGCCAGGCATTCTTGAGGAGGAAAGGAGAACGTGAGGGAACTGGGAGCGGGCCTGGACCTGCAGGGCCACATGGAAGATGGCAGGCCGCCGTCTCACTGCCTGACCCCGTGACCTGATGCCTTCCGCACTGGGTGGACTCAGAGTCTTTGCAGGTGCCACCCTGCTGCCTGGTCACTGGTCCTCTGATGGCCCCTGATTCAGGCCCTGCATCCGCCAGGATTTTTGTTACCTTTCTCCATCTTTTGGATTCACTGGGAATTCTATCAAAACTTTGGATGTTATAGCATCCTCGCCATGTCCACCCTCGGGGCTGCAGTGCACCTTGCTTTTCAATGGTTCTCCCTGACTTGAAGCCACACTGACTACATAGCCGTGCTTCTATTCCTGTCTCCCCGTCATGGCCCTTCTCCCTGTGAGCATCGCCACAGTGTCCGAAAGCCCATTGCCTTAAAGGAGAGCAGGACAGTGTGAGCCCGGGAAGGAAGCTCTCAGAGATGAGCAGGCAGGAACTCTGGGCTTACAGTGGACAGAGTACAGGGCTAAGGAGGGCAGCCTGGGTGAGGCCAGCCATGTAGTGAGTGTCAGGTGCTGGTCTGAGGCTGAGGGACAGGGCCGGGTGAAACAAAATTCATAAGCATGTTGGAGGCCTGAGTAGGGAGGCCAGGTGACCTGCAGAGGCTCTTAAGGAGGAGGGTCCAGACACAGCTCTCAGCCTGGAGTGAGGCACGGACGGCCTTGCCCCTCTGGAACTCTCCGGAGGCTCAGCAGCTGGGCCACAGCTCCAGTTCACATGCCAGCATAACATGTGACATGCGTCTTAAATTGTGTGCCCTGTTCAGGTCTTTTTCCTCAGGGGTGATACCATCGCGTAGAGGGTTACAGTCTGTTTTCAAGCAGGTCATCCTGTGCCTGTAGTGCCAGCAGTGCTGGAATGGCCCCCTTGCCTGTGCCCCACACAACGTTCCTACAGTGTGTGGAAACAAGCACAATGGCTTCTGAGCGCCACACTGATTCATTTGGACTCCTGTCCCTTTGGTCACCAGTCATCTGTGGTGATAAGCTAACATTTCGAGTTTTAGAACTGCCTCTCTTTCTCGTCTGTCTGTCTCCCTTTTGGGCTGTCTTCTGTCTCAGAGCCTTTGATGGTGAAGCTGACTCAGCAGCCTCTCTGCCCCTTGTTCATCTGTCTTCACCAAGAAGTGGGAGTGTTGGCGTGCTCATCGCATGCGGCGCATCTCGGAGCTTGTGGTTGGGGAGCCCGTGGAGGGCTTCTGAGCCCCCAAGACCGTCACAGGGCCAAACGCTTCGTCACCGTTATTCAGGAACCGCGAGGGTTTCCTGGGTTGCTTTCTGAGAACTGCTTGTTGTTAGACCTGTTCCACTCAGTCGGCTTCCGTATGCTGTTTGGGTACTGTCGCTCCTGTCCCTTCAGACTTGAGTTTAAAACATTTGAGTGCCCCTGGCACTGGGAAGGGCTTCCATGGACCTTTCTGGTCCTCCATAAGAGAAAGGCACAGGCGTCCCCCTGAGTTTTGGAGGGGAGCTAGAGTCTAGGCAGTGCGCCTGGTGGCCACACAGGTGTGCCAAGGACTGGAACTGTCATCCGATTGCAGTCCCCATCTTCCCCTCTTAAGAGGTGGAACGTGGGCAGGACTGGGTGTCCCAGCTGTGTGAGCTGACCAAGGTAGACATGAAGGCTGAGCCCCTAAGCCATGGCTAGAGCAGGGGACACAGGAAAGGCGCAGACGCTTTGCACTCTGGAGTTGCTGACCTCCGGGTGGAGGGTGCACGTCCCCGGGTGTCCAGTCCCCTGGCAGCCATGGCTCCTTGCTGCGCAGCCTCGGTCACTGGGTCTTACGTAGTTGCACAAGCTGTCCATGTTGCTGAGGGCAGGCGTGACAGACACTCAGTGAAAGTGATCAGCCCCTTCCTGGAGCCCTTGGCAGGGATGCTAATCCGTGTACGTGTTAGCACACGGCTTTACTGCGTAGCGCGCACACAGGCTCCTGTGTGTCCACACGACCGTGTCACTGACCCCTTTGGCTAAACGTTTCAGGCCAAAGTTAAAGGACCTAAGCTGCTCCAGCTCCCACCCACACGACGTGGCGTCCATGCCACCCCTCTACACATGTTTGGTCCCCGTCTTTCTTCCGCTGAATGAAGTTTGACAATTTGTGACAGAGCAGAGAGGAAATTCATTATATTTTGTAATAGAAAACCCATTTCTCATTTTTCACAAACCAAGCAGCTCAATGAAATTGCCTAAGCCTCTGTATCACAATCCTCCCCTCCGTGGTCCTTAAGGTCACCCACAAGGGTCTTCAATTTCCTTATGTTCACAGCTTGGCATCTGGTAATTTTCAGTATCAGAAAACATAAGGGGGCTATATATTTTTTCCTCAGAAGAAATATTTCTGATCTGAGAAGAAATAAATCTGTCAAGGGGAAAATATTAAAAATAAAAAGCGTGACTGTAATAATCACATTGATGCCACGGCCAATTTTGCTCATCCCGTTCGGGGAGGCAAAACGCCTGGCCCCCCGGAGGAATTGTCATGTAAGAGAAATGGAATTTTTATTTCAATAACCACTGTGGTTTAAGGGTAATTCATGTATAAGGAAGCGCAGCAGCCTCGAGAATCAAATTTCTTTAAAATATTATTTTGCATTCTCTCTGCTCTGAAGCTGAGTGAAACCAATGGGCGGGAGTGAGGAGCGTGCGGACCCGCCTCCGTGGCTCCCTCAACAGCGACACTGACCGCACAGCCACCAGCCAAGGGCCGGCTCTGCAGACCCACAGGAGATACGCGTGCAAAGCGATGTTCCCTGAGATCGAACACGCCTCTCGGTGTTGATAGTAAAAATGGAGCGGAAGCTGGCTCGGGCCCACCTCAGCCGTGGGGTGGCGGGGGCTCCACCATCCATCCTGTTCCCCATGACCAGTTCCCGCCTGCTGCCCGGCACACGCCCTAGCTCAGGCATGGCAGCTTCCATGGATAATAAACAGTGTCATGAAAGTTGCCTCTCCTAGATGCACATCTCTCCAGGGCAGATAGAAAGAACGTTCATTTGCATCAACACTTTGAACTCGTATTTCATTGTAGAACGGCATGTGGCTCCAGCTAGAACCCTGAAAAATGAAGGAAGAAGAAAGTGTAAAATAACTGGACCAAGGGCTCCGGAGAGTTCAGGTCCAGGCAGCAGTACCGATGGCTCTCCAGTAGCACCTGGTCCCAGGAAAAGCGTCAGCCACCCGCCAGACTCCTGGTGTCATTGCATGTGGTGTTCAAGGGAGGTCGCGTGAGATGACCATGTGAGGAAAGGGGACCATCCACTGCCAGGCACTGGGCACATCTCTTCAACACAACCTTCCTCACTGACATTGGGAGGTGGCAACATGATCCTAACCGCCTGGCGTTCCTGTGTTTACATCTGATATCCATCAAAACATGGGATATGGGGATCATTTTCACATTTGGTTTTTTATAAGATTCCATTTTATATTATTTAAAATTTTTTAAATAAATTATGACAATTTAAAATATTTTCTCTAATTTAAAGACTGTATGATATGCAAGTTGTGCTAAAGACAATTCATTGTTTTACCGTTCTCCTTTCCAATAGCTACTCCTAACGGCTACTCTAAATTTAAAAAGAGAAAGAACTCCATCTTTTTCATGAGACGAAAACTCATCAACACACCGAAACAGAACCTGTAAGTAGTGGTTGCTCAGAGAAATGGCAGTGAATCACTGTCAGGGAAGGCCTGAGCACCCAGGCAGTGGGCTCTACCAGTTCTGGCTGAGTGGTTTAGTTTTCTGCATCAGGCACAGGAGATGGCACAGGAGAACACAGGCTGACCACCTTGTGCTTGGAGAGGGAGCTTCTCAAGAACTGCGGTGGTGCTGCTCGTGGGAGCCCACAGCGGAGTCCTGGGGGGACCCGGGAGCAGGTGTGCTCACAGGAAGGGAAGAGCCTGTTCAGTGGCAGGTGGAGGTGCTGCACCCTCCAGGTCATCTCCTCAATGGGGGCCGAGAGCAGACACCTGCTGGGAGCACTGACCCCCACCCACATGCTGAGAATATGCAAGAAAGGGCCACAGTTTCTGTCTCAGAAGTGTTTTCTGTTCTTAAAACCAGACTGTCACCTCACTCAGGAAAAGAGCAGAGGGTTGTCCATTTAAAATAAAAACCTGATTCTCTCCCAAGGAGCCTGCCATTCATACATAATTACCAAAAACAATTCCTCCAAAGTTCTCTGCCATGCAGAGGAGGTGATGGAATTTAAAATATGAAATAAAAAATATCAAAAATAATTCTTGCCAGGAAATGAGGATGTCTCGGTGAAGGAGGCGCCTCAGAACTGAGGCTCCCCTCAGCCGGGACACAGAGTAAAGTGTCAGGGGCACAGCAAGCTTTCAAGTAACCATCACCGAACCAAGAGTCCAAGGGTCCTTACAGTAGGAGCCACCTCAGCGCTGTGACTCCTGGAGTCCTTTCATTCCTGCATCCTGTCCTTCCTCTACTGACATTTGGATCCCGTGGGTTCTATCTGTGGGGTCAACTTTACACCCTCTAGTCCTGAATTATTTCAAAGCCTCTATGTAATTTCCTCAACCCTATCAAATAAGGTCATAGTTGCAAAGGCATATTGAAGAAAATTAAAAGCATCATGTTAAGAATTCAGCTTACTGGTGACAATGTGTTGGTGCTATTGATCAGGGCCACCGTTGTTCCCAGCTGTGGGCTTGTCCACTCTCCTTCTCTGACAACCCAGGGGAGCTCACTTCTTTCACGAAGCCTCAATGTCGACCTCCTCCCCCCAAAGACTTTTTACTATAAAATGTTCTATGGTGTTTCTCTATACACATCAAAATCAAGAAACTCGATCCTCGCTCCCACCCGCAACATCTGGGGGATTCCTGCATGTGAGTCTGAAGATACTAGTAAATGGCTGGGAGCCCATTCCTGAGTGGACCCTTACAGAATGCCCCCAGAGGCTGTCCTCAGAGGATAGCCATGCCGTCACACCAGCTGGGGCAGCTGGCAGTGAAGCTGTGCGTGTAGCTCTTTACATAGAAATCATGTGTAAATGCAGGGAATGCTGGTGGAAATCATAGGCAGGCTCACAGCCCATAAATATTAACACTCTAAATATTAACACGCCCTCATACTGAAATTCCTATTTTGGAATTTGAACAGTTGGGATTCAGAAAATCCAATACAACTCCCTATTCAAGGTTTTGTAGAAACATGAATGTGTTCCTTTTCAGTCTGTTCATAAATGATTTTCCTTTTAACATTGGGTCAGATCCACATAAGTTACTTCATCCGTGTCTCTATCATCTATTGATAGAATGACAGATCCATCTGTGTTATCTGTCATTCCTCTATCAGCTATCTATGCTTATTTGGATTACTATCCCACACCTATCAAATGCATCTATCTATCTATCTATCTATCTCTATCAAACATGTTTGGTAGAAAAATACTCAAGACTTTGTCACTATGGTGGAATTAGAACATCCACCCAGCTCCTCTGCCTGATAACAAAACAACCATAGGGTGAGAGGTACATTTGTACAAGTTGTGAACCTCAGTAAAAAGTGCCCTCTGAGAAGAGAGTATGCATCTGTTCCTAGAAGGCAAAGTGGAAGGTGGAAGGGAGTTCGCTCCATTAATGTGAGCTTTTAGGAGGCTCTTGTCCCCGTGTGGGGTGAACTCAGGCACAAGCCAGTGATAGGGTCGTCCAGGCACCTGCAGCCCGAGGCAGAGAAGCCAAGCCACCTCACACTGAGCAAGACTCAACGTTGGCAATGTCAATCTCCTTGAGAGGATCTAACATTACTCACAGTCCCCCCTAGGAAGATTAAAGGACCCAGTGTGACGGGCATTCACCAGGAAGCTGAGCCATGCAGGGTGATGGAGATGCTGGGCATGGAGGAAGCCCTTCCTCCTCATCTGTTTCCCAGTGAATGGCAGCGAGCCTCCAGGTGCAGAGAAGCGTCATCCTGCCAGGGCCTCCATGGCCCAGGCAAGATTAGGAAGCCCATCACGTAGGCAGGCAGCTGGGCCCCAGGTTGGCCTCCAGAGCCCTGGTTCTGTGTCTCCTGGAGACTTGGCAGAGCAGAGTGGACCCCGGTGAGTTCCTCCTCTCACCCTGAAGAGACGTCTGTGGGCTCAGGTCTCCAGATGCTCCTGGGATCTTTGATTTTTCAAATGTGTCTGCCCCAGAAAGAGACTCTATACATCAAGGGGCTTGCTGCACACATCCTGGGAGGAATCTGTCAGTGTTTTCTGTTCAGAAGACGTGCACTACCTTCTAATGTCGCTCCACAGAGGTCCCTAAAATGCTGGGCCTTCAGCACAGGAATGGATCTGCGAAACAGAACATAGAGCCCAGAAGCAAACTGCAGCAGGTGAGACATTTAATGCATGTTAAATCTACACTACAGACACATAAAAAATGACCATCTTTTTAATAAATGTTGCCGGGAAAATGGAATATTCACTGGAAGAATATAAACCACTTCAAATCTCTCAATTCCAGACAGATTGAAGATACAGATTTTTTAAAAAGCTATAAATGCAAAAGAACAGGAGAACTTTGTTTTTGATTTTAGGATAAGTCAGCCCTTCCTATGGAATATAGAAACTCAGAGATCTTAACTGAAAATCTTGACAGATTTGATGTCATAGAAACTTTAAAAAAAATTTTTTTAATAAAAAAATCACTCAGTAATGTTAAAACAGAAGTAACAGATGAAAATAACCTGCACAGAATAAAGCAAAGTTTTATGTGAGGTGATTATTGGGGAAGATAAGGTCACCATGAGAGAAAGCGTTCTCCTCTCTACCTGGGATGTGAATCACTGCATCTAGACCTGCTGTAGGAGTGCAGTGCAGGGAATTAGCACCCGAAAGGTTGGTCTGGGGAGTACATGCTAGAAAGAAGTTTAGAGGGAAATTTGCCAGTGTCTATCAATATTTGAAATTCATGTCATTCTTGAACCAATCAATTTCAATTCTGTGTTTATATTCTACAGAATTGTGTGCACATTTGTAGAATAAATCAGGTGCAATTATATTCTCTGCTGTCTAGGTTTTATAAAGAAAAATGAAGTATCTAATCTTCAGTGTATTTTGTAACAAGAAGAAAGCAAAATTCACCCAGGGGGAAATAATAAAATATATAGCACATTTATATGATACAATACTATTTAGCCATTTGCACATATAAAATAGCCCTAAATGTAAAAGCACAAAAATTCTCTGATATGTACTTTCAATAAAATTAAAGAGCTTGTGGAACAATATAAATACCATAATTAGATTAATATAATGCACATCTCCTTTGGATAATCACACACCCTGGAAGCTGCTCAAGACTGAAAATAATGGCGCAAGACGGAGAGGTGGGAGGAGGGGACAGTCCTCACAGCCTTCACATGACTGCCCAATGGATTCTCTTTACATAAGGAATGATTCATGTATTTCTTGTGTCCTTTTTTAAGCTATTGAGTTTTTTTTTTTTTAGTACATCAACTGTGGTCCTGAAGAGTCGTGACCCCATCTGTCACCTCGCTGTCCCAACTGTCCCGTCCTGACACAAGTCTGGGCATGCCACATGCGTGGTGAGTCCTGTGTCCTTCCAAGCTCCCATGACCCACGAGGAGCAGGGCTTCTTACAGCAGGGAACAGCCCTCAGGTGTCCCTTAATTGGCTTTGGGTCTGCATTTTCTCCTGGCCAACACCAAGTCATTAAATAGAGAGAGATCCGCCGCCTGGCCCCACCCCCCACATTCTACGCCTACCATGACGCTTCTGCCGTGGGCTCAGGCCAGCTTTGCTAAAGTAGGTGCTGTTTGAATATTCTTTCTGCAAAAGCCCTGGAGGAGAGAAGCGGGGCCCACCTGCGACCAGTCACACTCCTCTGGATGTCTGGAGGTGCCACATGTGGAAGAGAAAAGTGAAGGGTTCAGACCTGGGAACCCGTCGAGGCCGGATCTTGAGGCCAGGTGACGTCCCACTGTGGTAGCTGACTGCTCATGCTCCTTGCTTTGAAGGGACTGATTTCCTGCACGCTCAGGCCAGGCCACGGGGTTGCTGTGGGGGATACCTCACGCAGAGCCTGGTCCTTGGGAAGGAAATAATAAATGGCTGCTGCCCAGCTGCCCTTCCACACCCCAGCAGAGCTTCCCTGACAAGGCTGTTCAGGGCCCCTTCTGTGCTGAGGACCTTGGATGGTGAAGGTGTTCAGACAAACCCCCACTGAGACAAGAAGGGCGATGACGGACATGGGATCACTGTGCCCATAGTCTTAAAAGATGATTGCAAAGCCCAAGAGAGGCCATTGTCCCAGGGTTGTACCCACCTCCTGCCCCAGGCAGCTCTGTGCTCTATGGACTTGCCTCCCTATGTATAAAATCGCACCATTTGTACATTTGCCTCAGTTTTCCATGAGTTGACTTTGTTGATTGATATGCTTATAGTCTTCCTGGGCTTTTCCTTCTCTGCATGCAAACCAGTCCACAAGTAAATGTTGCATTCAATGCAAGTAATACTATGTGCCCAGAACTCATTATTTTTTAGAAATATTTTCCAAACCTTAAGCATGGTATTTCTTTATTGAAAAACTAATGAAAACTAATGCCATTATTTCACTGTTATTTTTGCATAAGATTCAAAAGTACCACCAAAATATTGACCAAAAGTACCACCCAATATTTATCTTTGATTTTTATCATATTGCCAATCAGATAACAGATGAATAATGAATTAATAACATAAATAAGTCTACTTGGTTACTGAAGTCAGTCAAACGAATTCTTGAAAGATATTCTAACTGTATTTGCATCTAGTAAGTTAAAATACCAATATTTTAATACATGTCTGATCTAGTCCTCTTCTGGAGTTGCATGGTGCTTCTGTCTGATAAAAAGTGCCCAAATGTTCTCACCCAGTCATTCTTCTGAATAAATCCAATTGATGAGACTATATCAAAAGCTTTAGAAACTCGTAACAGCCATACAGTTTAAAAGTAAAATTAATGGACTTATACTTTCTGATTTTAAAATTACTACAAAGGTATAGTAATCAAGAAAATGTGATGCAGTATCAAGGGAAAAGAATGATACAACAATAATCACTTATATTTACAATGGCTTGGTTTCTTCTTGTTTTTCTACTATTTTATGGTTATGTTGTTTATCTTCTTTATTTATTGTAGTTATTTATTGTTATAAATTTCCCTCTTAGGACTGTTTTTGGTATATCTCATATATTTTGATATGTTCTGTTTCCATGTTGTCTCAAACAGGATTTTTTAAAATTTCCTATTAATATCTTCATTGACCTATTCATTGTTCAGGAGTGATATATATTTATGAATTTTGCACAATTTCTCCTGCAATTGATTTCTAGTTTTATACCATTATGATCAGCAAAAGAAGAATATGTATTTTGTAGCTGCTGGCAGGAACATTCTCTATATATCTGCTAGGTCTATTTATCTAGGGGGTAACTTAAGTTTAATGTTTTATTTTTAAAATTTGTTTATTCTAATTAGGTACACATGACAGCAGAATGCATTTTGATTCATTGCACACAAATGGAGCACAACTTTTCATTTCTCTGTTGTACATGATGTAGACTTGCACCATATGTGCAGTCATACATGTACCTAGGGTCATGATGTCCATCTCATTCCTGCCCTCACACCCCCTTATCTCCTTTCTTCCCCTTTGCCCAATCAAAGATCCTCCATTCTTTCCATGCCCTATGGATCAGCATCCACTTATCAGAGAGAACATTTGGCCTTAGGTTTTTTGGGATTGGCTTACTTCACTTAGTGTGATGTTCTCCAGCTCCATCCATTTACCTGCAAATGGCATAATTTTATTCTCTTTTAATGCTGAGTACTATTCCACTGTGTATATATACCACAGTTTCTTTATCCAGTCATCTATTGAAGGGCATCTAGGTTGGTTCCATGGTTTAGCTATTGTGAATTGAGCTGTTATTAACATTGAAGTGGCTGTGTCACTGTAGTGTGCTCTTTTTAAGTCCTTTGGGTATAGACTGAGGAGTGGGATGGCTGGGTCAAATGGTGGTTCCATTCCAAGTTTTCTAAGGAATCTCCACACTGCTTTCCAGATTGGTTGCATGAATTTGCAGTCCCAGCAGCAATGGATGAGCATGCCTTTCCCCCACATCCTCGCCAACACTTATTGTTGCTTGTATTCTTGATACCTGCCATTCTGATTGGAGTGAAATGAAATCTTAGACTAGTTTTGATTTGTGTTTCTCTAATTACTAGAGATGTTGACCGTTTTTCCATATATTTGTTGATTGATTTTATATCTTCTTCTGAGAAGTGTCTATTCAGCTCTTTAGCTCATTTATTGATTAGGTTGTTTGTTTTGCGGGTGTTAAATTTTTTGAGTTCTTTATATATCCTGGAGGTTAGTGCTCTATCTGATGTGCATGTGGCAAAAATTTGCTCCCAAAATGTAGGCTCTGTCTTCACCTCATTGATTGCTTCTTTTGCTGTGAAGAAGTTTATAGTTTGAATCCATCCCATTTATTGATTCTTGCTTTTATTTTTTGTGCTTTAAGGGTCTTGTTAAGGAAGTCAGAGCCTAATCGTACAAGATGAAGGTTTGGGCCTACTTTTTCCTCTGTTCAGTGCAGGGTCTCTGCCTAGGTCTAATGCTTAGGTCCTTGATCCACCTTGAGTTGAGTTTCGTGCATGGTGAGAGACAGGGGTTTAGTTTCATTTTGCTGCATATGGATTTCCAGCTTCCCCAGCACCATTTGTTGAAGAGTCTATCTTTTCTCCAGTGTATGTTTTTGGCTCCTTGGTCTAGTATGAGATAGCGATATTTATGTGGGCTTGTCTCTGTGACTTCTATTCTGTACCATTGGTCTACATGTATATTTTGGTGCCAGTACCATGCCATTTTTGTTACTATAGCTTTGTAGTATAGTTTAAGGTCTGGTATTGTGATGCCTCCTGCTTCACTCTTCTTGCTAAGGATTTCTTTGGCTATTCTGGGTCTCTTATTTTTCCAAATGAATTTCATGATTGCTTTTTCTATTTCTATAAGGAATGATGTTGGGATTTTAATTGGAATCACATTGAATCTGTATAGCACTTTGGGTAGTATGGCCATTTTGACAATATTGATTCTCCCTCTCCAAGAGCATGGGAGATCTCTCCATCTTCTAAGGTCTTTTTCAGTTGCTTTCTTTAGTGTTCTGTAGTTTTCATTGTAGAGGTCATTCACTTCTTTTGTTAAATTGATTTTCAAGTATTTTATTTTATTTTTTTTGAGGCTTTTGTAAATGGGATAGTTTTCCTAATTTTTCTTTCAGAGGATTCATCACTGATGTATAAGAATGTATTTGATTTATGGGCATTGATTTTATATCCTGCTACTTTGCTGAATATATTGTATTGGAGTTCTCATTTACCTCTAAGAATTTTTTTTTAATCTCTTCCCTGATGTCTTCTGTTATCCATGAGTCATTCAATATCATATTATTTAGTCTCAGATGTGGAGTAGTTTCTATTTTGTAATCTGTCATTGATTTCTAATTTCATTCCATTGTGGTCGATAGAATGCAGGGTAGTATCTCTAATTTTTTGTATTTGCTAAGACTTGTTTTGTGGCATAACATATGGTCTATTTTGGAGAAGGATCCATGTGGTGCAGAGAAAAAAGTGTATTTGCTCATTGATGAATGGAATATTCTATATATAAATGTTAAGTCTAAATTATTGATTGTTTTTATTGAGTTCTATAGTTTCTTTGTTTAGTTTCTCTTTGGAAGGTCTATCCAGTGTTGAGAGAGGTGTGTTAAAGTCACCCAGTGTTATTGTGTTGTGGTCTGTTTGATTCTTGTAGTTGAGAAGGGTTTGTTTGATATACATAGATGCTCCCTTGTTTGGGGCATAGATATTTATGATTGTTATGTCTTGTTGATGTATGGTTTCCTTAGCAGTATGAAATTACCTTCTTTATCCCTTTTCACTAACTTTGGTTTGAAGTCCACTTTATCTGATATGAGAATGGAAGCCCCAGATTATTTACATTGTCCATGTGAGTTATACCTTATTTCCCATCTTTCACCTTCAGCCTGTGGATGTCTTTTCTAGTGAGATGAGTCTCTTGGAGGTAGCATATTGTTCGGTCTTTTTAAAAATCCAATCTGCCAGTCTATGTCTTTTAATTGATGACTTTAGGCCATTCACATTCAGGGTTATTATTGAAATATGATTTGTATTTCTATTCATTTGGGTTTATTTTCAGTTTTTAACTTGACTTGGTTTCTCCTTTGATTGGCTTTTCTTTTAGTGTAGTTCCTCTCTTTGCTGATTTTCATTGTTTGTTATCATTTCTTCCTCATGGAATATTTTGCTGAGATGCTCTCTAGTCCAGGGTTTCTTGGTGTAAATTCTTGACTTTTGTTTATCATGAAAGGTTTTTATTTTGTCATCAAATCTGAAGCTTAATTTTGCTGGATATAATATTTTTGGTTGACATCTATTTTCTTTGAGAGCTTGGTATGTATTTTTTAGCTTTGAGGGTCTGGGTTGAAAAATCTGCTGTAATCTAAATTGTTCTCCCCCTATATGTAATCTGATTTCTCTCTCTTGTGACCTTTAAAATTCTTTCCTTAATTCAGTATGCTAAGCATTTTCATTATAATGTGCCTTGGTGTGGATCTGTTGTAATTTTGTACATTTGGTGTCCTGTAAGCCTCTTGTATTTGATTATCCAACTCATTCTTCATGTTTGGGAAATTTTCTGATATTATTTCATTGAATAGATTGTCCATTCCTTTGGTTTGAATCACTGTGCCTTTCTCTATCCCAGTAATTCTTAGATTTGGTCTTTTGATGCTATTCCATAATTCTTGGATGTTCTGTTCATGGTTTTTAACTTTCTTCATTGTGTGGTCAACTTTATTTTCAAGATTATATATTTTGTCTTCGTTGTCTGAGATTCTGTCTTCCAAGTGATATAGTCTGTTGGTGATGCTTTCAATTGAGTTTCTTATTTGGTTTATTGTTTCCTTCTTTTAAAGTATTTCTGATTGGTTTCTTTTTCTTAGAATCTTTATCTCTTTCTTGAAGTAATCTTTTGCTACCTGTATTTGTTCCCTTATCTCTTTGTTGGTGTTCCTGTATTTGCTCTCTTATGTCATTCTTTAATTGGCAGATCATTTTAATCATGCACATTCTGAACTCCTTCTCTGAAGTTTCATCAACTGCACTGTCAATGGTTTCTATTATTGTAGTATCTTATTTTGTTTGGGGACTTTCTTCGCTTGTTCCTTCGTGTTGTCTATGTGTCTTCCTTTCTTGCAGTGTGGATCTGAAGTATTGCATTTTCTACCCTATAATCTTATAGTGACCCTGCAGATAACTTGTACCTCACCTTGGTGTTGGGCTTCCAGTCCCCAGTGGGCGTCCCAATATGATACTACTGCAACTAAAGGTGGTGGTGGCGGTAGCGGTGGTAACTCAAGATAGGTGTGGGGTGGTGTCCCAGGATGAATGCAACTACTTTCAGAGATGGGGCTGAAAGGGTGGGGCTTACAAAGGCTTTGTGCTTCCTATTGGGGGATGCAGCACTGTTGTGTGCTGTGCTGTAGAGGGCAGCTGCCTCCAGGCCCTGTCTGTTGTCCCAAGGTGGAGGCTACTACATGGGGAGGGCCATGGCGAGGCCTGCAGTGTCCCAAGATGGAGGTGGGCCGGGGGATCGATGTGTTGGTAAATGGGGAGCCACAGAGTGGACCTCAGCTCTGTGTGGGGTGGGCCTGGGCCTGGGCCTGAGCTCCCGTGTGGGTGGGAACTCACTATTTCTGGAGCAGTAGTAGACTGAAGGACTTCAGGGCTGGGGCATACCAGGCAAGAGGCCTGGGATTTGACACACACTGCACACACGCACACACAAATTAGGACTTCAGCCACATGCAAAACTGGATTTTAATATTATATTTTCAAATGCTGGATGTCTACTAATCTGTGCTACAGATTGGGAAAAAATATATTACATTTAAATTATTAAAACTGTGATTATGTATTATTAGAAGTTCAGCAGTTAACATGTTAGAAAGATTTTTAAAATATATTGTAAATATTTTCTCAGTGGAAAAATAAATAAAGCAAATAAATAAAATGTAAAATACACATTGAGGGTGCCCTACAACAGGGGGTCTGATGGGGCTGGTGCCAGTGCTCCTACCTGAGGACCCCTGCCTGGGCTTAGCCCCAGGTTTGAGGAGCAGCGCAGAGGGTGGCCCCGGCCATCCCGGCCTTCCTGTCCCTCCTGCTGCACCGCCCCGCCCTGCCCCAGGCACCCTCATTGGTCCCCTCTGCCATTTCCTAGCCCTGCAGAAAGCTGAGAGTGGAAGGCCAGCAACTTGACATTGTTGAGCCACAAAAACAAAACCAAACACAACAGTAGGAAACCTTCCCCTCACAGACTCCTGTGCCGACAGGACGAGAGAATGAACAGCACAACCTCAGCGCTGAGGGCTGCTGGACTTTATATTGCCATTTTCACCAATAACGTTCCTCACAGAAATAACGAATTCATTTTAAAAAGATTGTTTCAAATTCCAATTTAGTAATATGCATACGAGTGATTTTGGAGTTGCCCTGTTTGGGGTAGATACGTGCATCATATGTTTAGGAGAAGGGTCATTTTGCCAAGGTTGGAGTTTTCTAAGTTAAGCCCTTGCACATCTAGACACACGAGAAGGGCCGTTTCCTTGAGCCTGCGATTCAGGGGGTCCTGTGGGCCTTCTCCAAGCCATCTGCTTGCTAACCTATGAGAGGGCTGCAAGGACAGGACGTGTCCTCTTGGAGCTCACATCCCCCAGCAGGCAGCACTGGAGTGGCCAGCAGGGGGCGCAGGGCAGCACTCTGCCTGGCAGGTCCATTCTCCATCGCCTGAACCCAACCAGGAGGGTGGGGAGGGGGCAGGTGGCGTGTGCTGGACTTGGACATGCAGCCTCCTGTAGTGTCTCCGCAGTCCTGGGTGGGACATGGAGGGTGGCATGGGGCCAGGAGCCTGCACTGCCCTTCCCTTGTGCGTGGCTCTGAGGCTCCCATGGATTCTAAGTTCGGGTCTGGCTTTCCAGGTCCCATGCACGGGCACCTGTCGGGAGAGAGAAGGGAGCCTGCCTTCCCAGCAGCACAGTCTGCAGCATGCTGCCTTGAATTCTCTTCTCTTTTTGGTACTAGGGACTGAACCCAGGGGTGCTCTACCCCTGAGCCACATCCCAAGCACTTCATATTTTGAGCCAGGGTCTCACTAAGTTGCTTAGGGCCTCATTCCATTGCCAAGGCTGACCTTGAACTTGGATCCTCCAGCCTCAGCCTCCCAAGTCACTGGGATTACAGGAGGCACCTCATTGCGGGGTTGCCTTCGCCTCTTGAGCAGCTGGCACAGGGCTGGCACCTGTGCTCTTGCCAGGGCTCTGCACCCAGGACTGGGGCTGGCCCCAGAAAAAAGAGCATGGGGTTTGATCAGAAACACCAGTACCAACGGGCATTTGCCAAAGGACAGGTTATGACTGTTTTCTAAACAGACACTCAGCCTCGTAGCTGTGGAAGGGGAGCGGAGTGTGGCGGAGTGCTCCGTGAGGAGCGTGTGCCCACTGCTGGTCCACGCTTCACCTTTCCTCCACTCTAGGAGCCCTGCACTCCCACCTCTCACAGGTCAGCCATCCTGCACAGAGGCCATCCTGAGCCAGGGTCCCTAAGGTGGACAGTAGGCCCAGCTGGACTGCCTAGGGCTCCCCAGGCCACCAATCATGGCCTTATCTGTGCCCAGGGCGATCGCCCTCTCCACCTGCACTTGACAGGTGGTCAGGCTCACCTAAGAGCACCGTCTCTGTGCAGGAGGTGGGGGTGCCTGCAGGGCTGGGCTGACGCTCTGGAAACACTCTGAGACATTCACAATGATTCCCTCGTGAGAATGAAGCTCACACTCCAGCAAAACATCCAGCCGCACCATTTCTTACCTAAAATTTTCTTCCAGAAAAATCCATCGCTATGGGTGGCCATGACAATCTTAAAGGTGAAAAGGTATAATTAACACACAAAAGACAATCATTGGAGAAATGACACTGTAATTGGAAATTGTTTTATTAACATAATGGGTCAGTGATTTATCAGACACAATGGCTTCTAATTGGTGGTCAGAGGTTCTGAAAGTGCCACCAACATGCTCCACAGAAAGCACCTCAGCAGGTTCACTTCAAAACAGAACCAATTTCCACTGCATCGTAACCATAACAACTTTTCTTTTTAAGGAAATAATAAGCAAATAATTTCCTAAGTGTTAAAATAATAGGAGTTGCACTCAGGAAGGACGAAGGGATTGATAGTTCCCAGGCTGACATCTAAACACTAGCAGCAGGCACACCTCTATACCAGCGGCACGTTTTCTTCTGCTGTTTATATATTAGGCATTAAGATTTCTTTCTTTAGATTGGATAACCTAGATTGTTATAATCAAAATGTGTTTCTTAAATGTAGTCATTATATTTAGTTACAAAAACAAATTTCAGATTCTCAGACAATGGCAGGCTTGGCAGACGAATAATCATAATTACTTTGATATCTTTCAGAATAAAATTTTAAATGCTAAATCTCATCTTATAAAGCAAGTACAAATATACAATAAATAAATTATGCCTTCTTGCATTTTGATTATAAATTTAAATAACAGGTCAAATGGCTGAAGGTTGGATTTTGCATAGGAGAAAAACCAAGGCGTTTCAACAAGTTTGGCTTCTGTAGGTCACTGGTGGCAGTCAGGTGGCCAGCGTTATTTTGAGGGGCATTGATGATCATCTGCGTGGAGACAGCCATCGGTCTGGAGGCCTAACCTGCACCCAGAAGGGGGCAGGCTCTTCAGAAGGGGCAGGCACAGAGCCTCAGGCTGAAACCTGACCACAGGAAGCCCTGGGATTTGGGGAATCTGGTGTCCACCTCCCTCCTGGAGCACGGGCCTTGTGCTGGGGCCGTTGCCATCCAGCTGGTGCATGAGTCTAAAGCTGGGCCTGACTGTGAGAAGACAGCTTGTCATGGGTCTGCTGGGTGGCTCAAGGGCCATCTGTTTACCTGTCTGGCTGTGGACGCTGGCCGTCACCAGGGGCCTTAGGAAGGCAGGTGTTCTAGTGGACTATGGTTCCTTTGCACCCTAGTGCTGGGCTCGTGGGGACAGCACCCCAGAGACATAACTGAGGTGCGCTGTCGCCTTCCCTCACCCTGCTCCAGATTCACACTGAATTACTTGTGTCCACTGTGCTTGCGGAAAGCAGGCCACCAAGGCTGGGGCGTGCTCAGGGACAGTCTCCTCCAGCTTCCCGTGGGGCAAGGTGGAAGTGTGGGTGTGTACGGCCACCACAGTGACAGCTTGCTTATTTTTTTAACATATTGAGCATTTCAGTCAACATGGTATTTAAAAAGAAAAAGGGATTATAAGTAAATACACTAGAATTGCATCACGCGATCCTTTGTTGATATTATTTTATTTCTAGACACCTCAAATAATCACAACACACATATTGATTGAAAGGGATACAATTACTTAGTGAGATACAGGATAAATACAGAAGGAACAGGGACACTCTTAGGTGATGGTCACCACTTTTTAAGAGAAAAAGTAGTTGATACATGACAAAAATAAAATAAAATTACAGATACGATGAGAAATGTGCTTCACCCGTCCAGCAGATGCCATGCCATGCACAGGACCGCGCTCGAGTCCTGCTATGAGACAAGCAGCTCGGCTGTGTGCTCCCAGCTCTGCTGGCCACAGGCCCTCTGCCTGGGACAACCTCGCACCTCCCTCTGACCAAGGCTGTGGGTTCCTCGGAAGACTTCCCGTCACACCCATGTGCCCCTGAGAGTTCACAGCTGGAGGACCAGGTCCAGTTGGTGGTGGCCACGGCTCTTCACTGATGGTTCCACTGTCCCCGCAGGACCTGGCACCCAGGGGTCAGGGTGGCAGGTTGGACGCAGCTGGCGAAGGGTTGGACACAAGGGGCCTGGGGAGGCTCCTGCCTTTGCTGTCACCTGCCCCTCTGCCCTGCGTGCAGGCGGAAAGCCGCGCACAGCCCAGGCTTCTCCCTGTGGCGTGGCTCAGCCATCACTGACCCTTTCCTCTGGGGTCTTTGCACCTGCCTCGGATGCTTGCTGATTCCCATTTCCTCTTACTTTTGTCCAGACACTACCTGAAGGGCTCAATGTGCGACTTCTTCAACAGCTCACCACGCAGACCACATGTGTGAATCTATTTTTATGAGATTTTAATCTTCAATATGATAAAATGGGAGGGGAATTTTGAGAGGAGACTCCTTAAATTTGGACACGTGGCTCCCTGCCCCTTAGCCCTGAGCACCGTGGTGCAAGCCCCTGCACACTTGGTGCTGTTGGCAATGGCAGCACACGTCAAAGACACACACACACAAAAGCCGTGTGTCACTGCATCATTCTGCCCTTGAGAGATCTCCCAGCGGTCTGAGGATTCACCGCACAGGAAGTTCAAGGGAAGTGAAGGATGGCAGGGTGGTGAGTGGGCCCTGTGGGCCCTGTCAGCCCCCTGGGTGCCCTGCCGTGGTCATGATGGGCACCCTGAAGGCAATGCAGGAGCTACAGTTCTAGAACCTTCTCCAGGGAAAAGCGAGGCGTGGAGTCAGGCGCATGGTGTGGTCCTGCAAGGCGACTTGGGCGGGCAGCCCACAGTGGTCAGGCTGACATGAGCAGCTTGCCCCTTGGACCACTCAGGGCTGAGAAAAAGATAACAGAAGAACAGAGAGAGAAGTCAGGATCTTGACAGGAACGAGTGCAACTCCCCAAGTTCTCACTCACGAGTGTGGGTCCTGCTGTGCCCTCGGTCCTGTCCTGCTGGTAAGCTAGAGGGTGTAAGATGCAAGGGAGTGCAGGAATGGTGGGAGCTGGGTGGGCCGGGCTGCAACGTGCACGGCTTTCCCAGCAGTTTCAAATGTGAGCCTCTAAACACGGAATGAGCTTAGATGTGAACCGGTGCCCACATCAGCTCTGTGGCCCGTGGCTGCCCTGGCACCCACAGCTGCTCAAGCAGGAGGAGGAGCAGCTGGCCCTTCCTTATCCTGGGACTTCAGGGTCCTGACTTGGTTAGTGGCACTCTCAAGGGCAACTCTCAAGGGCAACTTGTTCACAACAAAGACATGGAATTCCAACTGAGGATCAGGAGGTACAAAACCCATATATTAAACCAGGTGCAGTGGCGCATGCCTATAATCCCAGCACTTAGGGAGGCTGAGACAGGAGAATTGTGAGTTCAAAGCCAGCCTCAGCAACGGCGAGGTGCTAAGCAACTCAGTGAGACCCTGTCTCTACATAAAACACAAAGGGCTGGGGAAGTGGCTCAGTGGTCGAGCGCCCCTGAGTTCAATCCTTGGTACAAAAAACAGACAAACATATACTAAATATGAATAAGCATGAATCAATCATTATTCCGTTAAGTCAGACTCGGCAACCGCACAGATGAAATTCACAATGTTCAACAAAAATCCCTACTGGGACCATTATTATGCATTTAATAAAGTGGAGAATTTTCTACCTTCTTTTCTCTTCCAATTATATATATTGATAACCAAATCAATGAAATCATTCTAACCAGACTGCTGAACTTCTCATCCATCGTCCACAGAGGACGCAGAACAAGAAGTCCTGGCACTGCTCCCTCCTGTTTCCTGGGTCAACTCGGAGACCACGGGGAATGCAGAGAGAAGCACATCTTCAGCTTGGACACCAGTGACGTCAGCTGCTCACCTTCCACCCAGGTAATTGTCTATTCCACAGTTTGAATCAGACTAGTGTTTTGCAAATAAACAATAAAAAGCAAATATTAACCACAGAGAAACTCAGGCATGCCCACCCAGCGGTGGCAAGCGTGCTCAGAAAGACCCAGGGCCAAACACTAGGTTTGGAACGGTTGGAAATGTCTGCCTGAGTTGGTGGTGACCCCAGGGGAGTTTGGAGTGGTTGCTGGGATCAGGAGCTCTCAGGCCATACCCAGCTTGGCTGGAACTCAGACCCCCAGTGAGTAACTGATGCCATCTCCCACCAGAGCCCCCCCAATGCTTATCCCATGGCCTGTCCACTTAACTGGCCATGAAGTCACTACCTGTGCAGACATAGTGACATGCATGTGCATACATAATGACCGACTGGAGCCCATTTCAGCCCACTGGACAGCACATCCTCTGGAGCGGTTCTGAGATCTTTAATTAAAAGGGGCAGTGGTAGGGAATTGAAGTGAGAGGAGGGAGAGAGGACAGGAAAGAGACAGAGAAATGACAGCAAGGCAAGACGCCAGTAACAGGAGCCCCAAGCTGGTGTGGAGGGAGGGGAATGTCCACACTGCTCCTTAGTTCTGCTGTGACTTAGAACTGCTCTAAAAATTCAGTTCTACCAGTTGGATAAACCCTAATCTTAGAGTTTTCTCAAACTGATAGCTTGATGCTGCACGTAACTCTGTATGGAGGGACACACACAGCTTCTCAGCATCCCAGGACAAGAGGACAGTGTTCAAGCGATGGCTGTGTGTTGAAGACACATGTGACCAGCAGAGAGGAACGCCCCCTTAGGAAGCGACCGGCTTGCACTTGCAAGTAAAGCATGCGTGGTCAGTGGACAGGCACAGTGAGGCACTGCTGAGCAGATCACATGTCCGCCTTGCCTGAAAAAAAGTTTTCGTTTTATCAGATACAAACATCTACATTTTTGAAGTGAGCTTTTGCCTGCCCCCAAGTGCTTCCAAACATTGCAGAGTGCTTAGAGCTTTCTGGTACACGCATGTCACAGGAGAGCTGAAGAAATACACAGACCGCCTTCAAAAGGCCTTGCACAGACTGAGGAATGGAAATTTATGACTAACCCATAACAACTGCAAAGCAGACTGACCCTGAAATCTCCTTCTAGGGCCCATTTGGTGAACACAAAGTGTCCACTCAGTGAGGAAGAGGCCTGTTGATACGGTGAGTCCCTCAGTGGTGCAGCAGCTCAGTCTTCAGGCACAGTTGCCAACTCCCAGATCCCCACACGTAAGGGGGTCCGCTCACAGCCAGGGGCCACCAGGGATTTGCAGTAAAGGCTTGGAGTCTGTGTTGGAGACACACACACAGAGGAGAGAGAAAGATCCCCTTAAGACCAGGTGGCTGTCGGGTGGTGACCCCCAGGGGCGGGAAGCACAGAGGGTGCTTCCCAGCCTCAGCCTTCCTGGAATGTTAATTCAAACAGGACACCGCATCAGAGCTTCCAGGAAGCCACCCCGCAGACCACTGGCTTTTGGTAGAGCAACCTATGGGCAATCTCTCCAGGTCCAAATGCTTACCTTTTGCTACGTATTTGGAAGGTGAAGACAGGACAACTCAATTCACTAATTTTTTTGTGCTGGGGATGGAGCACATGCTGGGCAAGCACTCACCACTGAGCGAACAGAGGAGTCCCAGGAGGCTGCGCCACCTAGGTCCCTGGATGGCGGGTGAGGCTCAGGGCAAGCAGCATGAGGAGGGCGCTCCACTGCAGAGAAGAGCACAGCACGCTGAGCACTGCCCGGTGTCCACCCAATGGACACTTACAAAACAATGTGCTGCAGTGTCCTCGAATCCCCAACACATGCTCAGGGAAGTGGTGTCACATGACTCTAGATGCCCTTGGGATCCCGGGGACTGGTTGCAGGAGCCCCAGCCACACCAGAGCTGCAGAGAGCTGCAGAGCTCAAATCCCTTGCTCAAGTCCTTGACTTGCACAGTGGCTGCTTGTCACCTCCACATGCCCCTGGTAACCCCTGCATTGTCTCGAGGTGAGGTACACTGGTAATACATGGCAAATGTTACCTAAATAGCTGTCACGCTGCATTATTTAGACAAGAAGCAAGGCGTTTGCATCTGTCCACACTCGTTGGGTCTGTGCTGTGGAGCTAGAAGTCAGCAATGGCAAATGAACTTCAGATGGTTGTTAGACCCAGTTGTTCCGCAGGGATTTTTCTCCCTCTCTGTACTTTCCCTCTGCTCCCCCTTCCTCTCTCTCAGTGTACACACACACACACACACACACACACACACACACACACACTATAGTGCTCTCTGTTACATATGTGAGAAAATATGGTTAAGTAATTCTGAAACCACCCTGGTGAGGGCTCCTCGGCCAGGCTGATCTCTTTCGAGATGCATGAGTCCTCCTTTAGCGTCCCGTGATTTTAAATTATGTTCGTGCTGGTACATACAGTACCTCATTATCTTCCAGACCTCCGTAAGTGCTGGAGCACATGCTCTATTCCTTCCTGGCAGATGGGAACCTGGACTGCTGTGAGGTCAGATGAAGTACCTCCCGTCCAGCTGCTCACCAAGGCCCAGGGCCCGTGGGCTGCGAGCCGAGCGCAGAACCTCGGTCATCTGTGTCCTCACTCTCCACGTTCTGGAGCTCCAGGGCAGCAGCCGGAGGAGGAGCTCAGGCAAGCAGTCCCCAGGCGCTGGAACGAAGAGGTGCTTTGCTGTCTACAGAGGACTCGGCACCTCCCTTTGCCCCGCCTGGTGCACACGCTGTCCCATAGATGCACAGCGAGGGGAAAAGCGCCTGATTCTGCATCTTCTGCTTTTTCATAATCCTGTCTCCCGGCCTCAGGGAACAGCATCGGCTTCGCCATTCACTGAGCTGAGCAGCACTCTTCCTCCTTGCCCAGCACGACTCACTGTTTATCCAGGATAGCAGATACATGGTCTTGTCGAACGTGGACTGTGTTCTGGTATTGATAACTCTGCAGCAGCGCAGTGTCTGTAGAATGTGTGTAAGACTAGGATGCATTCAGGTTTCCATGAAATCTTCAGGGCGAGCCTGACCCCAGTGAGGACCTACATTGAGAGGAATAAGAAAGAAACCAATAGCCAAGATGTCCACACTTCGTATCAATTATATGAAGCAAAGTCATTGTGTCACGGGCTCGAGTAAACCCAGAACTGTCTCTCCAGGTGAGACAGGAGGTGACTTGCTAGCCACCGCCTCCTCTACAGTGATCTTCCCAACCCTCACACTCTGGCACCTGCCGCACTGTCGGCCTGTCACTCCCTGAGAATCCAGTTCAGCAGAAATGCAGCAGGGGAGAGTGAGTGCAAGCCGTCCCCACCAGAGCCCTCCCAGGGCCCTCGCTGACCTCGGACATGAGAATCGCCGCTTCCTGTGCGCCTTCTCAAGAGAGGTCATCAAATGGAGAACAGGCAGATCAGGGCAGGACGTTTGCTTGCAGACAGAGAGTCTAGTAGAAGTCACCATCGGGTCCACTTCAGGGCCTGAGGAGGACAGACACAGGCCACCCCACAGGAGGCAGTGGCTGTGGAGGACCACACAGTCACGGCAGAAGGGAGGGCATCTGTTGCTAAATCATGTTTTGTTTATTTGTTTTTAATAATAGAGAAATCCAGATTGTCCAGTGAAATGTCTTGATATTAAACATTGAAAATCAGCTTTTCAAACATACGGGGATCCATGTGGGAAGAACAAAACACATTTGTAAAATGGCAATTTTTAAACTCTTTTCAATCTCTTAATGTCATGAATCTGAACTCACTAACATGATCTCAGCCAATTTCAGTTTTTGTCCATAAAATGATATTTTGAACATGTGTGCTGAGCAAATATTTTGTACATAACAATTTTCCAGTGACACATGGAGAGGAAAGAAAAAAAACGTCCTCATGGGAGCGACGGTGGGTGTGCCTTCCGGAATGTTCCAGTAACTCTGCACTTCCCACGTTGGCCTCCTTCCTTGACTGCCTGTCCGTGCTCATTGAATGCACTGGCTTTTGTGTAATGGGTGCAGACATCGCCCTTCCCCACCCAGTGGCCCGCAGGTAAACCTGTGAGCAGCACAGGAAGGAGGCCGGGGAGGAGCACCCTGGAGGGTCCAGCCGCCCTGCAGCTCCTTGAAGCAGGGAGCAAGGAGTTTCAGCTCCCCACAATGTCCCAATGTCCCTTAGGACCCAAGAGGCCCTCCCTAGAGCACGACCTTGTGGTCGTGGGGTCTGTGTTCTGTCTCCAGGACAGGGTGGCTGCCAGGTTCAGGTGACACCCCTCAGCGGGGTCTCTGGCAGGACATGCGATGACACCTCGCCCATGGTAGCCAGAGTCAGTCTCTGCCCTGGGATGACTGATTAAATGAGGAAAAAACGCAGTCAAGCTGATGGATGGGATTCCCCGGGCAGCGGCTTGAATTGACTGAACTCATTTAAAATGGCTGCACAGATAGCTCTGCGTCCCGTTGCCGGCATCGAGCTGTGTTTTTAAACCTTTGGAAAGGTTTAACCTCCCGAGCCACCTCCCGAGCCGTCCTAGAAAAGTGAGCTTGCCGAGCACTCAGTGCAAACGCCCCTAAATTCTGAGCTGTTAGCTCATTAGATAAAGCAGCAGAGTGGGAAAAAACATGCCCAGAGAAAAATCTCCCTTCGTGCTTTCTGATTTAGCAAGAATGAGAAAAATTAGATTGATTAGGAAAATGGTTTTTAACCTTTATTCTTAGCATAAATCAAGAGGCTCATTTTTCAGTTTGTTCCTATAGAATTCAATTAAAGGTCAGATTTGTAATGGAGATCCTAATTATTAATGTGTTGCTATTTTAATTATTAATCGGTTGAGGTATTTGCATAATGGGTAAAGAAAATGCCCAAGAACAACTTTGTCGTATCTAAAGGGCTTCAAATATCCTATCAATATCCCCTTCCTGAGATTAGAGGAAGCATTTTTCAAACACATCTACCTAGAACATTTCTTCAATGTCTTGGAAAGGTAGTCTCTGCTACCATTCATCAGCAGATTCACTAATCAAATTATAACCATTGTGATTTGAGAAATATTTTAAAATGTTACTAGTATAGAAGCTAGCAAAGAAAAATAGTAAAGATATATTTTGTACAATCTTTTTATTTTTGTAAATTATTTTTAGTTGTAGATAGACACAATATCTTTATTTTATTTATTTATTTTTATGTGGTACTGAGAATCGAACCCAGCGCCTCACACATGTGAGGCAAGTGCTCTGCCACTGAGTCACAACCCAAGCCTTGTAAAACAATTCTAATGCATTGATTTGCAAAATAATGGCAGGCGGATGGTGTAGCTGAAGCAGGTCCAGCCTTTGTGGACTCTGCCTGCCAGATGGTTATTTGCTCTTCTTTTAAGATGGTTGTAGGGTGAAGCACAGATCTGCCTTTAAATCTGAAGTGCTGCTTTTTAAAAAGTAATTTTCAGTATAATAGGATCCTCTCAATTACAATTAAACTGTGTAACCTCAAATATTAAGAATAATTTCAAACGTGACTTATATAAACAGGTAAAAATTGCTGGTCCTGAAAGCCAATCAATCCCTGCTGTTAGAAGGAGAAAAGAAAGCAAGAATTTTCCACTGAAACAATTTATCTACTGACATTTCAGGGCAGAATTAGTGATACCGATTAAAATCAACTTTTTAATAGCTAATGCAATATTTATTAGGGTTCGGTTTAAACAATGTTAGTAATTATAAGAGACACGGGATTCACTATTAGTCCATTCATCATGAATTATGCAGGACCAGCCTTTGAAGGACAGGGTGGCCATGTCCCGGTGTCTCCCTGTGTCTGGCGTGGGTTCGGCCACTCTCACACTTCTTCACGTGGACTCCTTCTCACCTGGTAAAAATTCTACTTTTGTTGCTTACCACAAATACTAGCTTGAAAGTGCTTTGTTCACCTAAAGGTTAATATCAAGATGCAAATTACTTTCTGTCTTCTAGAGGACATTATGTTTTGAAAGCAAAAATGTTTTTATTCTAAAAGCTCCCAGAGTCTCCCTCACTCTGAGGCGTCCACTGGGTGCTGCTGGGTGCCTTCCTCAGGTGCGTTTCATTCACAGGACCCGAAGGTAAACGTAGGCTGAGATGGCCACAAGGGACAGCACCGGCTCCCGCTTCAGAGGGGCAAATGAGCCGACAGACGGGCCAGCAACTGGAGCACCACACGAGGCTCTCCTGGAGTTTCCCTGGTTGGAAGTCCATTTTGCTTGTCTATTATTTATTGGGAGACTTCACCTGGGCTAATTAGATTTTGCAGCAGCAGATGCCACTTAGGTGCACCTGCATTGGAAACATGAGTGAGAACTGGAGTGTCCAGTGGAGCCTCCCTCTGGACTGGAGGAACCTGCTCTGGAGGCCCCTCTGTCCTCTGCCACATGCACGTCACTTCTACAGTATTCCTTAAGAGTGTTCCGCCATGATCTCCTAGCAGATGCTGAAATCACAGATGTGTGCCGATATATAGTCTCTATTATAAAAACGTGAAGAGTCTTTATTCAAAACAGTCAGCTTTGGATGCTGGGCCATGATCAAGGTCACCTTAAAGCCACAGTGTCCCACTTAGTTACTGCACAATGGAGCTCTTGCCATGTGTAAGGTGAAGGGTCCCACAAGGTACAAGTGTGCATGTGGCAACGAGGCTCTGAGTCCTGAGGCTCCCTCCACGCAGTTCAGTCTCATGGACTTTTTCTTATTCACGATAAAATGTTTCTAAAGGAAGAGCTGGTGTAATGCACACCCGCTGAGAAACAAGCATGCCATTAGCTCTGGAAACACTGCCAGGCCACTCAAGAGATTGGGTTCTGTGGCTAGCACCACCGCAGACCACAGGCATCCTGAGAGCGCAGTTGGTTGGAGGTCAAGGTCAGCACAAGAAGCCACAGCCCAGGAGTGAGGGGAATTCGTATCCAGAGAGAAGGCTTAGTGGAGCAGCTCTTGGTGGCTTACTAGCAGCTGTGGAACCAACACATTCAATTCAGTATCATGTGGAGGAAGAGAAGCAACGTGAGAAACACAACCAGACGGCCCAGAGCCTCAGAGACAAAACGGCTTCACCAATCACATGACTCAATTTCAAAATGTTCACTTCAAGTGTGAAAAAGCCGCCTTAAGAAACCAAGAAATGAAAGGGGCCCCACACTTCAGATCCCATGGGCCGTGAGTCACTGATCCCCCTGCTGCTCCAGGGACACGTCTCAGGCTCAGTTGTCGCTGAAATTTTATTCCAGGACATAAAGTGAAGATAGTGCCAAGCCAGGAGGACAGAGAGCTGGGGAGAGGGTGGTCAGGGGCGCTAAGGCTGGAGGCCAGCAGGAAGCTCTAGGGTGCCATTGTACAGTGTGGTGACTGCAGGCGACAACACAGTGTCTCAGAAAGTGGGAGAAGGGCCTTTGAAGGCGTTCACCACAGAGAAACGACAAATGCTTGAGAGGACAGACATGCCGACCCTGATCTAAACAGTACACAATGTGAGCATGCACTGAAACGTGCAGGGTTTGCATGCTCAGGTATCTGTTAAAATGCATTTAATTTAAATTCTAGAAATCGGAAGCACACGTCCCTTGGGAGCAGCACTCACCCTCTGGTTGTCCCTGGTGTACACAGAACCAAGGTGGCTGCTGACTTGGGGAGCTTCTCTGCCCTCTCTTCAGAGGCCAGGCTGAGACCTAAGCCAGGAAGAAAGCTACAGAGGAAGGAAGTGATCAGGAGACTCAAGGTGGCTTGGCAGCCCTGGTACAGGGAGATCTTGGACGAAAAGGACTTCAGCACCGGGAACATGTGGACCCCACTGGAGAGGCCTGTCTCGGGAGGTGGGTGTAGGTCACAGAGCTGAGTCACTCGTTCCGAGAGCGCTGGGCTTTGAGAAATTCTCAGATGCCCGAAGCTCTTGTGGCAGTTCTGGAACAGCATCGACACTGTGTCCAGCAGTTAGAAGTTAGAAATCATCTTTCAGCAAAACTGAATTGAAAAAAAACACCATCTGGGAAGGACATCACCTGGGCAGTCACTAGTTGGGAGTAGATGTCACCTAGGAAGAGCAAACAAAGCTATGGAGATCTGTGGCCCAGCCTGGGACTTGTGGGCTTGTGGTTGGTGGTGTCGCTTTACATGCACACTTGCTAAGAGGTGGACTTCATGTAAGTGTTCCTACCACAATCAAGGAGCATTTTTAAAAATTCAATCAGAGGGCAGCACTGTTGATGGGTGGCCAGTGATTTCTGATCCTAAGTACCTGACCCAGTGGCAACTGCTCCCTGAACAGCTGTGCACTTTTTCATGCCTCCTGCCTTTGGGCTGCGCTCGGCCCCATGCTGTCTTGGTGAGCCCAGACTTCCTGAGCTCAGGGCAGTGCGGCTGTCAGAGCAGGGTGAGCTTGGCTTTGTCCTTGCTGTGGCCTCTTCCACTTCCCATCTACTTGAATCAGAGTTCCTATGTTAAAAAGAGCAGGAATCCACTTTCTCCGTCTAACTTAAACACAAGAAAAACAGCCCCAAAGCAGGGCAACCTTGGAAAACCCCTCCATCCAGGAGAGGAAGCACAGACCAAAGGGCAGGCAGAGGACAGGCAGCCAGGCCTGCGTCCTGAGCTTACCTCCCTGCGTGCCCCACTCCCCCACCTCCCCTCCAGACTCTCCTCCCTCTGCGGGAGTCTGCGCACCCTCCCCGACCCTCTCTTTGTCTTCATGAAGGTTAGAAGGACTGAAAATCAGACCACATGCATGGGGCACGGGGGCCGGGGACAGAGTACCTCGGCGTTAGAAGCCAGAGGACTTGAGTTTCTCTCGCTGGCAGCTTGGAAGAGTAACAAGGTGCTCCTGATGGCTCCGAAGTCCAGAGCTCTTTTTGCTGGCCTGGTGGTCATGAAGGTCTAGTTGAGTAGGAATAAAAATGGCAAATTAAACTAATTGGCTTAATGCACCTCAGGAAGAAGCTCGTGGAGAACAGCCCTGCGGAATGACCTGGCCAGGTGGCAGGATAGTGCAGAGGGACATTTGGCTGTTTTCAGGTCTAAACAGACGCAAGGTTACCCACGTGATTTTGGTCTTATTTCAACATGAATACATGAAATTCATTAATTTACACAATTTTATTCACTCTGCTTCTAAAAATTTTGAAGCACCTAAAAACAGAGTATAATACTTTCTTCTCTGTTAAAATTTTATAACACACAGTTTGAAAAGCTAACAGGCCCTGCCTAACAATGTCAGATTTGCATAACCAAGGAAATCCCTGGGCTGAGCACATTCCGATGATGAATTGTGCTGTATTTGGATATGGAAATGTGTTTTCCTGTCTAGTAGGGCTCTTTCATCAGACGCTTGCTCTGTGTTTATCTGCAAACTCTGGCTTCGCATGGATCCTCACACAAAAACAAATGCCCTCTTACACAGTTCCAGTGGGGAGCCTCAGTTCTGTGACGACTTGGAGAAGTGACCAAGTCACTTAACCTCCAGCTTCTCACTTGTAAAGCTTCTTATAGCCCTGCTGAGAATATAAATGGCAAGCTGTGTCTCACAGCTGGAGCTCTTTGGAAGATAAGTATTAATTCAAGATATTTTGTGTAGTGTGAAACATAATGCCCATTTATGACCCCCTAGGGAATAATTTTTAAAGCAAAGAAGGAGGCGCGTCCTTGTGTGTTCCACGAAGAGCATGTGCAGCGAATAAAATGGGATTGAGGCAGCATTCGTGTCCAGGAAACATCAGAACATTCCAGAAAATATCTTAAACCAGAGAAGACCTTGTGCCTGCCAGGGAGATTGACGTTCAGGACAAAGTCACAGCGTCATCACGTGCAGGCAGCCCCTGGAAGGGTGTGTGCGGTGCTCAGAATACCACTGTGACATCTCAACAGAGCCAGCAAAACACCTCGAAATGAACAAAAGGGGACTGGGAGAAGGGCAAGTCTGAATGCCACACAGCACAGGGCTTCGTCGCGTCCCCGTACTTAACAAATTGATGTCAGCCTGGATTTTAAAGATAAATATTGATGTTGTAAAGCTTCAAGTAATATGATGTCCTCTCTGAAACGTATTTAGGAATTAAGATCAATAAGAACCCTTTTCCACAGGAGGAAGACCCATGGCAGCTGCGTGACTTCAGCATGTCTGCCCCCTTACTCCACCAGCACCAGCGCTGTTTCCAAGGAAAAATGATTTGTAAAAAGACAAAGTTAAAAAAAAATGAAAAAAGATTTTGTGTCCTGAGTCATTCATTAGTATTTTTCTTTTTGTTAAGAAATGTGTTTAGGATTTCAACATTGAATGATAAAAAGTGCATTATGTAAAGCAGCTAAAATACATTGTAAAATTAAAGTAATTTAAATATCTTTCATTCTTTGAAAGAAAAATGAGAATTCCAGCAAAATAACCCTAAAACCATATAAAGGAAAATGAAATTTGAAGTTATTTTTGGAAATTTAGCCTATATGAGTGTCACTAAGCATGGAATGAAGAACATCATTTGCAAATAGCCACATCTTATGGAAATGGACAGAAGCAAACAGTAGCTCACTTCTTCCCTCTTTCTACATGCAACTCAATTTTTAAAAAATGTAGTTTAAATTGAAAGAGATAAAAGCCAATATGTTAGTTTGATCAAGAATTTTCTTCATTACAAATTATTTTCTGGAAAAAGTAGAAAGTTCTCAATTCCTATTAAAATAGATAAAATAAAATATAATAGGAAGACCTTCAAAGAAGACAATGACTGACATTGCCTGTTGGGCACCTGATGGATGGTATGAAACAAACAGAGGGCATCCAAGCTGACTTCTCACCTGTTCACTCTGACACCAGGCCGGACCTAAAAATGAAAAGCTTCGGAGCACATATTTTGGTATGTGAAGGGTACGAAATTACCAGGCTCAGGAGAAGTCATCCAAGTGTCCTGAGGAGACAGAAACGGAAGGAAAGAGATGTGCATTTCCGAGAATAGAAGCTGTTTCTCTGGAGAATGGAAAGATACAACATGGTACCCAGCCATAAGGAAAGACCTCTGTAATTACAGATCGCTGAGCCAGGAAACTGACATAGTATAATTAGGGACAGAATAATCTAACACTTGTATGGAGTACAAATTAATGGGGCCATGTCCCCAAACACAGCCAAGATTGAAAACCCCAGAGAAGGTCAGTGGAGACAGTTATGGAATCGCCATGGAGAGTTTCATTTAGCTTGAAAATGAGCAGCCAAGGGAGACGCAGTGCAAATGTGCACTAGTTAAACAGAAGCAAGGTCAGAGACACCAGGCCCTCGACAGTACTGTCCAGCAGTGTGCCTGTGTAGTGTGCTGATGCTACTCTCTCCTCTGCTGAGGATCACAAAGACATGTGCTGTGACACTTGTCCTGTCTCATGAAGAGGAAAGAAAACAGGTCTTTGTTATATGGGAGAGATTATCAACTAATTTTTTAAAGTCACAATTTCAGTACAACAAATTCAGGACATGAGTGACATAAACTAATTCATAAATGAATTCAGATGCATGATAACTGTTGACTGTGGTGTCTCTGTCGCATTTCCTGAATCTGAAACACAGATCTAGACATAGATGTAGGAAGATTGATGAGTCTAAACCCACATCAGATCCTATTACACTAACCAGACAAGAAGCTATTCAGATCACATTAAAGTTTCTATTTTTCTCAGACATATCCAAGATGTTATGTACAATAATTTTTGTTTAGCTAGTAAATAAATCCTTTTTCCACATTTGAGCAGCGCTTCATTCATAACAGTACCGGCGTCTGGATTCCTTCATGATGGGTGCTGCAGCATGGGTATTTCTCCATTCATTAGTTGAAAACCATAAGACAGGATGGTGCCTGCTCTCCAGACCGGGCCTATCCCAGAGGACTGCCGTGCCAGTGGTGGACACCGCTATGCTGGGGGATGCTGAGGTGGGAGCCTGTGGTGGGCTGCTCTCCCTGGCTGTGCTGTCACCCCCACTCCAGTCCTCATTCCAAGGCGACTGAGAACTGCAACAAAACCCCCTCCCCCGTCGTCCAGCCCACGCGTTGACCCACCCCTCGAGCCCTGAGCAGCGAGCTTCAGGTTTGGAGGCTCCTATTGGATTGTGGGTCCCACACTACACCTCTGTAAGGTCCACCTAGAAGGTTTTCATCAACATTATTACAAGCCCAGTGAGAATATTTATGGCTGAGGAAACAGAACTGAGAACAAAGCTAGACCAGAGGAGTCACTCTGCTTTAAAAGGAGTCACACTATTTCTAGATTTTGAACCTGACCTCCAATGATCTGGCGGGGGCAGGGTCATTGAATAAGAGACGGAACTAAACAAATGCATGAAAACAAAACAATGCTGTAGCGTATGTTTGGTTGAAATAACTGAAACTTTGAAAAACAGAAGGGAAGGCTGTTTCCAGATGCCATGCCCCTTGCCTGCTTCTTTGGCCTCATGGAGATACTGATTACGCATCCTTGCATGAATTTGAAAAACCCAGATTATCTACTCAACTAAACACAGAACCTCCCAGGAAATTTCAGACAAAAACGGAGAGCCCCTTGCCACAAGCTGGGGTCTCTCACAGGCCCCCGGGCTCTCACTGGCCCGTGCAGAGGTGATCCTCAGCACCACACTCCCAGCACAGGGGCACCCACCGGCATTCCTGAAACAACAGACGAAGGTCCAGGCAGCAAGTGGGCCTGCTGCACTGGAGGGAGGTGCTGGCTGGTTTAAATGGGCACTTCCTAGCTCTTTAAACTTTTTTTAAATCA
>PVHX01005327.1:49652-113739 GCA_004024805.1 Geosciurus inauris
CCAGGTGCCGCAGAGGTTGGAGCGCACCCCCCCCCCCCCCCCCCCCCCCCCCCCCCCCCCCCCCCCCCCCCCCCCCCCCCCCCCCCCCCCCCCCCCCCCCCCCCCCCCCCCCCGCCTGGCTGGCTCTGCTGCCCTCTCCTACCTCCCTCAGCCTCTGGTGGCTGCCATTGCCTGGGATGGACTTCCTGATTCCACGGTAAGCAGCACACGTGGTACTCAGCCTCACATGCTGAATTCCTCCTGACACAATGTCCCCGAGGTCCACGCAGCTTCCTGTCGATGATGGGTTTGGTTATTTTCTGTGGCTGAATGGTATTCCCTTGTATCTGTGGATACCTCAGTTGATTCAAAATATCCCCTCACTCCAGTTAAAATGCCTATAATCAAAAAGACAAAAATAATAACAAATGCCGGCAAGGATTTGGAGAAAAGGGGACTCTGATGTGGGTAGTATATAAATTACCATAGCCATGATGGAAATGATCACAGAGGTTCCTCCAAAACCCTAGAACTCCATCCAGTTCAGCAATCCTCCACTGGGCGCACATCCCAAGGACATGAAGTTAGTATGTCTAAGAGAGATCGCTGCCCGTGTATTGCAGTACTATTTAAATTATTAAATTCTAGGAAACTTAAACTAAATTGTTACTCAGGAGAACATAGCAAAAGAGTTTGGAAATCAGTGCAAGGGCTTGAGGCTGGAACAGGGAAGTAAGTCCTCGGGACTCAGACCTTGCTAATGAGGACGGGTTCAGCAACAGCCCTGTGGAAGCAAAGGGCGGGAGTGGGCAGGGAGTTTGACTGTCGCGCTGCAATGCAAGTATTGTACATGTGTGAAGATTCCTGAATCAGGCTCATGGTGGAAAATCAGGGTTGTTTTCCTCTCATATGCTTATGAGACCCTGCTACTGCGGTTGGTACTGACACTGACGATGCTCCTATCTATGGCAATATATATCAATAACAGGAGAGGCATTTTGTTGAACACACAGTGGAACAATTATGTAGAAATTATTAGTGCCAAGTTCCAGTTCTGAGATGTGCAAGTGACCCTGCTCACAGCGTGATGAGTCACATGGGCACCGCTGGAATTTTACGAATTATTAAATGGGTGAATCAGGGACACACTGCTACCTCACAGGGTGTTCTAAAATAAATCCACTAAAACTGACTCACTGTAAGATCTAAAGTTATAATTAAGTCGACTAACAAGGCAACAAAATTATGATGGTGGCATAAATATAGAATCAGCATTAAGAGCTGACGGAAAAATAATCAGTAGGAATCCATGGAATGGCGAGGCCTGGAGAGCGTTGTGCAGCGGAGGGGTCACAGTGAGAAAACGAGGATGTGCACCCTTCCCCAGGGCTCTGGAATCGCAGCAAGAGCTATTAAAGTGAACGGGAAATTGGCATAAACAAAACACAGAAGCAGGAACAGCTAAGAAAAGATGCACTTGCCCCAAATTACCAAATTGACCATGAATGAAGCCTGCGGGCAGGAGGACAGTCCTGGGAGAGAGGACTTCCAGCCCTGGGGTTTGACTGTCAAAGAGTCAATCACTTGGAATCGCACACACTCCAGCAGCTAGGTTGGAGAGTTAATTGTACCCTTGTTCCTCATGCAAGAAATGATCACGTGCCTTCAAAGGAGGGCACAGATATCAACGTAGGGCACAATGCCATCCTCTCATGTGCTTATCAACCTCCTTAATTGCAAGAATTCTACTGATACATACATTCCAGAAAAAGGTGGTTGCAGTCATAGAAATCATGCTGAATATGCTTCCTTGACTAACATTGAGATCTTTTAGGTGAAAAGAATTATTCCTGAATAGTAGTAAATACTCCATCCAATCAATTTGACCATAGAAATATGAACCTCAGCTCTGCATTCACACTTCGTGTGTCTTCTGCAACCTTCTGAAAGCATCTCGGACTTGGCCAGGGAAACCCTTGATGGAAAGGGGAGTACTCCACCTAGGCCTGCCCAGGTGTTCTCAAGATGTACCTGAAACAGGAGCCAGTGGAACATTTATTCAAAGAGCTACCTCTTCACAAATGCCTTGTTGAATATTTGACTCAGTGTGCTTTTGGAAGAAAGCAAAATCCCCTGATAAACTTAAGGTTTTATAAAAATTATCCCATTCAAGACAAGAGCAACTCTGAGGAGAAGAGAGGTCAAATGGAACTTCATCTACATCCACTGAACAAGCGTGCTCTGGGAACGGCGAGTGCAGAGTTGGTGAGCTGTAAGGTGCTTCTGGGTTTAAGGTTAAAGGTGATGTTGGAAGTCTGGAGTTAGACAGCTGGACCAATGTATCTACAGAAGTCACTGTCCTCTTCAACACACAAAGGACTTCACTACATAACATGGGTTCTAGATAACTTTTTAAACTAAGTAGACGATACAATACAGAAGTAGAATTTAAATGTGAATTGAAATTAAGATATCTTATCCCAAGTCCCACGTACAGTTTCTCCCATAAACAAGAAAAAAACTATTAATCTTCAATACAGCATAAAAGACTTATAGAACCTTGAAATTTTGTAGTAGTTGAAGTTTCACAAGACAAGATGAAATTATATGCAGAGTACACACACACGGTATAGAACATAGAGCTGATCTTCTACGGTGTTGCGTAGAAGAGAGATTTCGAGGGCTGTCTTGCTGCTCACAAAACATTTGTGCAACATTTTCTTAGTGAATAACTTTCAGGTGTTGACAGGAAGATAGAAGGGCTTAATGCAGAGTGTGGAGGTAGATTGGGGAGGCTCAGAGTGAGGGGTAGAGATGCAGAGGCAGCTGGGAGGTCTTCTTTTGACAGATTGGTTTGAGGTGCTGGTGGTGAGACAAGACTTTTGTCATGGGCCACATTGGAGTGGAAGACGCCTGTGGGTTGGAGGTCTGTGCGACGTTGGAGAAGAGCAGGTGTGGCCACAGTCAAGAGAGCAAGGACAGAAGCTGCATGCAGAGAAGGAGTGATGGACAGGAGGATGCTGAAGATGCAGAGGAAAAGAGCGTGCTGGGAGTCCAGTGGAGATGCTGGCATGCGAGCCGAGTGAGACTGAAGGGGTGCACTTGTGCTGGAGGGGAGGGCCCAGAGGGCGAAGCGCAGGCTGGACGAGGTCTGTGTTGGAAGTGGCACCCCCACTCTGTGAGGTCTCGTGGTCCACGTGAAGCTGCACACTACTTGAAAGTTGACGCTGATTAATTAAAGATGGATACTATAAACTCCAGGCAGCCTTTACGTTTAAAAGAAAAGCATAAATAATTAATCAGCGTTGGAGGTAAAATGAAATCATAGCAAATGATCAGTTCACCCAAGAGAAGGGAGAGAAAGAGAACAGAAAGGACAGACAGAACGTGGCTAGAGGGAGGGAGGATTTAAATCAAATCGTACCATCCGTCACGTCCTCTGTGGACAGTCTAACCGGAACCTGACCGTGTGCATCTGCAAGAGGCTCAGAGGAAAGGCGGGGAGGAGGTGCGGGTGCTACCAGAGCCAAGGGAGCCGGCGTGGCGACGTCCCGGGCGGAGCTCCGCAGGCACTGCTACCAGGGCTAAGGGCCTTGCATCGGGACACGACGGGGCCGCCTGGGTGCAGCCACAACCCTCAGGCTGCCTGGAGCCCCTTGCTGCCCACTGAGGTCTCATCGCCTTTCCCCTCCGGAGGCCGCTCTGCTTCTGCCATGGGCTTGCTCCTCACAGCCCTGCTGCCCCCCGCGCACGCTCGCCGGGGTCCTATGATTTAGCCTTGCCTGTTCCTTGACAAAAATGGAGTCATGCCGAATGTGTCACTGCGTGCCTTCTTATCCCTCGAACTGTGTTCCTAACGTTCATCGGTGTGGTTATGGCTAGGCCTGTGTGATCTGCTCCTCTAGTGACAGAGGATTCTGTTGAATGAATGTACCACAAACTAGTCATCCCTCTAATGATGAATCTGCAAATACATGATTTCAATTTTAGGTTCTTATAAACAAATATACCTCTAACGGGATTATTTATACAAGACAAAAATGTAAACGATTCAGTTAAAAATTTAAATATCCATGTATATGAGTGGAACCACACACACACACACAAACACACACACACACAAGCACTTTGTGGTTCACATGGCTATCTATCTCCCCACAATAGGATTGGGGATGTAGCTTAGTAATGGAGTGCTTGTCTGGCCTGGGTGAGGCCCTGGATGTCATCTGTAGCACTGAAAAAAATTTTTTCTCTATGATATACTAAGGAGAGAAATTGCAAAACATTTAATGTTTTGCTTATTTAACTAATATTGTATTTACTGAGATGTATTCTGAGATGCAAAGTATTCCCAAACTTCCCCTGCCCACATCTGCACAGCAGCCCCTTGCCCTGGGCCTGCCCTGGAATTTTCTCCTTGTCTGAGCCAGCTCTGCATGTCCTCCACGTCACCTCCTTCCCTCTCCTCTGAGCAGTAACGTGGCAGGAATCCCTGAGGCCTGAGTGCTCCTCCGTTCACATTCTTAAGCAATTGTTTTTGCAAAACATACCACATGATTTACTGCGAAAAGGGAGCACTTTAGAGGGAACGTGGTAACTTACCAGAGGGTTACATTGGAACACATTTGGATTTTTCCATAACCCTACCCAGTAGTTTTTTCTTAGTTCTAAAACATTTTTGATTAAGTTTTTCAGAGGTCAACTTGAGCTACCTTTAAAACATTTTCCCTAGCATGGTTTATGAATTAAATTTAGTTTTTATAACACACAAGAATAACTCCTTTGATTTTTAATGTTTTCATCATAAAGACATGATAAATGTTTGAAGAGAGATATTTTTAACCTGATTCAGACATCATGAGATGGACACATGCATCATGTTACACGACACCCATCAACATGTACAATGTTGTGCTTGTATGCATCAGTTAAATCAATTTTGAAGCATAATTCTTTTATGAAAATTATATACCTATATAATCAAAATATCGTCCTGAGGGGTTCCTTTTTTTTTTGGTACTAGAGATTGAACTCAGGGGCACTCGACCACTGAGGGGTTTCTACAGAAAGACAACATTCTCTACATATGACTCCAAAGCATGTAGTGCATGTAAGAAAAAGAGATGAATCCAGCCTCTCTGTGTAGGGGCTCTTAGTTCCCAGGAAAAGTGTGCGGAGGCCAGGACCTAACTGCTGAGGGGGCTCCACATCTCCACCCTGGGACTGGGAAGACAGGGTGGAGGCCAGCTGCCAAGAATGACCACCAGAGGGCACTGGACCCAGGATCTGAGCTGAGAGGACTCCAAACCCATGCACTGGAGTTTAGGATAATTCACACTTACTCTTACCAAAATGAAGATATGTGCATTTTAAAAGCTAGAAATTATCACAAGAAGCTTACTTGTTCTTTAGAAAAATGTTTTAACAGTGGGTACTAAATACTAGTTTTTATTATTTTATGTGATACTACACTCACAGAAAAAAGTCACATTTATGGGGGGGTTATTATCTTGTGAAAATGGAAGGGAGATCAGTAGAGAAAGAAACCAAGGGGAGGGAGGAGGAGAGGGAACGGAGAAATATTGGGGAATGATATTGGCTGAATTATATTGTTATATTGTATGCATGTGTGGATATGTAGCAATGAACCCCATCATTATGTAGAACTGTAATGCACCAGTAATAATAAAAAACATGGAAAGAAAAGTATATTGCAAGAACTATGTGTCAAGTCTGAACTGTTGCATATTTTCACCAAAACGAATGTTCTGGAATCTGTCAAGTAATCCAATAATCATCAGATTCTGTTCAGTGCAGAGGTTTCCCTAAATCAAGCAAGTCAGAAATCCCACGGGAATAAAGTTACACTTTTAGATACAAAGTCCTTTTTTACACCCATTCTTATAAGATGCACCCACACACGCGCGCGCACACGCACACACACACACACACACACGTGCACACACCCCGATGTTTTCTCAGGAAGCATGTCTGAGCTGATGGAGGCTTTAACATGCTTCCCCACTTCTGAACCACCCACATGAGTACACAGGAGGAGACGAACGCCCGCCTCAGTGGGGCGTGGTTCCTAGCAGTCAGTGCACACAGGCTCTGCCAGAGGCCTGGCACCTCGCACACCTCCTCCTTCCTGCCCAGTGGGCTGCTGCTGGGGGCCCAGCTGCAGTGACTGCGAGCAGGGAGGCGGGGAGCTGTGTGGATGTTGGCTTTATTTCCCTGATGGTTTGGCACCAAGTTATCATTTAATATTTACGGCTGGGGTTCCGCAATTGTCAAGCAGGCAGAAAATGCTCAGTGCGCAGTGACCCCTAAGATTCTGGTGGGGAGCGGCTGCGCAGCAGGGCCCAGAACATTCCCCATGCATCCTCCTGGGCAGAGGCCCCCGGAGCTTACCAAGAGGCTTCCAGGAGGGACAGCAGCCCCACGGGGCAGAGGTGTGGCCAGACTACAAAATCCTTGTGCCATGTGAGTAGATTGGAGAGGAAAATGGTCAGAGGGTTTTTAGTTTACTGCTAGTATTATTTTACTCCATTTTAGTTTTCGGTGCTGGTGATTGGACCCAGGTCTGAGCTAAGCATGTGCTCTACCACATCCCATCTATCATGAAAGTTTTTCTCATGCAAAGCAAGGCTAGGCTATTGTAGAAGATTTACAGAGACACCCCAAAAGAAGAAAACAAAAATCACAGCCATTTCAACACTCCCAGATAACACTGGCGAAATGTCACTCATCATACCCTTCTGTAGTTTTATCTTCTAAGCTGACATTACTTGCTTAAAAATATAAATAACACTTTTTATTGCAGGCAGAACACTAAAAATTCTGTCTCCAAATGTGCACACCATGGAGTGAAGGGAGAACCAGTTCAAGGTGACCTCCAGCCACCACCAGGAAGGGCGAGTAGCTCCGTGCAGCCCAGGTCAGGCTTGGGAACCCAGCTCCTGCAGTGCCAGCTCTGTTCTTTCTTCAGGACATTCAGCCTCCCCGAGCCACATGCTTTCCAGAAAGGGAATGGATTCTTTCCACGCCATAGTGTTTTTAGATGGATTAACATGTCACCTGTGTGGACGGTGCCAATAATGTGCTACACAAAGTGGTGGCTGTTGTCACCCCTTATGAAGGCTCTGTTTCATCCTCTGGAAACATGGGAGTCAGAGTCAGACCCATCCCTCTAATGTCTCCTAGAGATGAAACCTCTGTCCCAAACACCTTCTCACAGTTGGGCCTGGTGGGGCCAGGCCATGACCCTGTGCCCACGGCTCTGTCGTGGAGAAAGGCCTCTCCAATTGTAGGGTGTGTGATGAATTGCTCCACGCACTCCTTTGGGGCAATTTTACCACAACATACACTGACTTACAGGGATCCTGATAAAGAACTTCAAACAAGTTCACCCCATGAAAATGTAACTGGCACTGTTCCTGAGACAGAAAGATGGCCTGTGACTGTGCAGACCTTCATCCCACGGCAACTGGACCTCAAAAGCACAAGCAAAGAGCCTTATGAACTTAGACAAAGAAAGGAGCTCCAGAGAGGAAAGACAAGGCTGGGAGCTCAGGAAGGCACTGGGTCCTGTCCCGGGCACAGGGCCACCCAAATCCACGCCTACCCAGAAATGCTGAATGTGGCCTTATTTGCAGTTAACAACATTTCAGGTATAGATTGGGGTAAGATGGGGTCATACTGGGTTAGGGCGCACCCTGAGTGGTGTGACTGGTGTCTTCAGAAGAGACAGACGCAGACCTAGTGGGAGATGGGAGAAGCACAGTTCAGCACACCCATCCCCTGCGGAACAGCTGGACCCTCGCGTTCTTCCTGAGCAGGCGCACCGTCCACAGCCGCTCTGACCAGGGCTCTGTGTGATGAGGGTGGGCACACCGGATAGGAAAGGGCTGGGGCGGCAGCTCCAGAGTTAGCCTGCGGTGCTCCCTCTGGACTGGCCTCAGCCCACCCCGGGTGACCAGGACGTTTTCCTCCCTAGGGGGCGCAGACACGGCGAGTCTTCCCCTGCTCTGTCCTGCGCGCCCCAGGGTGGTTGAGGTTGGGGTGTGGATCTAGCGCAGCGAGGGCTGCGCCCCAACTTCGCAGAGCGAGGAGCTCGGAGAGGTGGAGGGGTCTCCCGGGCTCGACCCTGAGGCTGCGCAGGGCATGGCGTCCCCGGCCTTCCTCTGACCTTTCGGGGACTCCGGGGAAGACGGAGACCCGGACTGTACTCCCTCCTTGGCTCTCCTGTCCATGAGCCCGACTCTGGGGCGTTTTCCAGGACTACCGGGTAAACACACAGGGAGCTGGAAGCCAAACGAATCAGCAGCTCACAGTGGCAAGGTGGAGCGCCGCGCCTAGGAGCGCCGGGAGCGGCGCGGAGGGCGGCGCCTCGCTGCCCGCGGCCGCATCGCTAGTCTCCACCCCCAGTTCGCCGCTCGTCCCTGACTCCCTGGCGCAGCTCAGCCCTGGTGGGGTTTTTTGTTGTTGTTTTTTAATTTCAGAGCCATCTTCCCCAGGGCGCCTTCCTCCTTGTTGGAGAGGGTGCTCATGTTCCCAACAGAGCCAGAAAGGGAGCGCAGCTCCCACGTGGTGGAAAGGGCTTCGCCACCCAAGGCCTCCCTGGCAGAGGGTGGCGAGCACAGCTTTGCCTGCTTAAGGAGTCCTCTCCTGTGGAGCCGGTTTCCCAAACACGCAGGCAGCAGGCCCATCACTGCGGTGCCCAGGAACAAAGAAGTGCCTCTCAGTAGAAAGCGCGCCCCGCACACACTGTGCTCACGCTCCCGCAGCCCCCTGTCCCTGGTTACCTGGGGGGCATGTCCCTTGGTGGCAGGGCTTTAGTGTGCCTTGGCTGCATTAGCTCCATCTGGCCCTGAACGTGGCTTTAATGCACCGTCTCCACATTGATAATATGGACGAGAAGGACAGGTTGATTAGCTGTATTTGTTTTGCACTGGCAATTATTTCAAATTGGATGGTGAGCATTTTTAGATTAGATTTGCTTACTGTGAGCAAAAGGAAAAATACAGTGTATGATGCTCATTGTTTTAGAGTAAAAAATACATGTAATTATGAAATCAGGATGTTACAACTGAAAAGATTCCTAAGATGTTTACAGATAGCAAATACTTCCTGTCCAATGCCTCCTGAAACAGAGCTGTGAAACCATCCCCTGCACCGTACAAAACAGGTCTTGGGCAGAGGTTCCATGATACCTGGTGAAACCTTATATATGTTTGCAAACAGAGATGATGGGGTGCTCATCCACTTGCAACCCAATCCACATTGCCCATTATGTGAATGAGTTGTGAAAAATAATTTCCCGTATCACTGAGGTATCTCCACACTAAGTGGATCGCTGGCTCTCACCCATGGAGAACAATAACAAGCTGCTACCCAGAGCTCGCACCCAACAGGGGCAGCCCGCTCAGCCCGCGCCCAGCTTCCTGGGAACAGCTAGTGTTCGATCCACAGGCAAACGCCGTTCTGCTTCAGTGGAACAGATTTTAATGAACCCTTATTACAATATTGTGTTTTAAGTGGTAGCTTTTAGCTCTTTGAAATTATGTCCACTAATTAGAGGCATATGATCAACCCAGCCATCTCCCAGCTGTAAATTATGATACATATTCATAGTTTTGTGAGTTTTGCCTTCTGTGAAAAGCTCTTATGCAAACAGTAATATTTGGAATGTCATTAGAATATAAAGGCCATTAATTCTCAAAATGATCAATGGGAAGAGTGTCCTTTCCCCTCCATCTCTGGTTTATTTATGTGTTCCCATTAATTATGCCTAATTTTCTGTTGGCACTTCTCTTCCTAATGTAATTCAATTTAAGCATATCTTTCTAGAGACTTATTAATAGGTAGGGTCATTTATATTGTGTAGCACAAATATTTTATAATCCACTAATCTTGACAAAAAGGCAAGGCCTTCCCAATAAAAAATGCATGAGGAGTAATGGTTCCCTATTAATAACTTATTAGGTCAGGTCACACAGTTTGAAGTGTCTATTACACTTTAATTTTATCAGATTCCTTCCTTTGGAATTTGCCACCCTTCCCTTATCTTTCGATTGTGATTATTTTTAGCACCATCCCTGCCTGGGTGACCCCAGCAGTCCTGCCTGGCTCTGCAGGTGCAGCAGGAGGCAGAGACCCCAGGACTCTCTTAGAGAATGAAGTCATTCCGTTTGTCTTAAAGTGCCCGCTCTTCCTTTGAAGGACGCTGATCATCCACTGGTGCCTGATTGTTATTGGTTCACGGGTCTTTCAACAATGGACTGTGGCCCCAGGAAATTCAGATATGATTTCAGTAGGTTTGTAGAAATCATGAAGTAGATCTGTGGATTTTGTTTTTGTTTTCTGTTTTTTGTTTTGTTGTCAATGAAATGCAATTCAGGGCCTTTGGTTAAAATCCACCAGGTGTTGGTTCTGTTTCTGTACTTTGACTAATAAAGCAATCTGAGTGAATATCGACTTCGGAAATTCTTGTGTTGTGGCCAAGGTTTAAAGTGCCAAACCTCTGTGACTTGTCCTTTCAACTCCCATCCATATTTGAAAATGTTCCTTCAGGTGCAGACTTTCAGGAAATCCTGTGAAGACCATCTTCAACAGCACCCTCTCCCACGGGACTTCTCACCTGGAGAGCAGGAGAGGGGACAGAGGTTGGAGGGGAGACTCACACCCGGTCCAGCCTTCTCTCTGCTCCTGTGGGGAGCCGCCTACATGGTTGTTTGAAAGGTCCCTTCCCATATGAATCTCTTGACCATGAGTCTAACAGCGTGTGAGTGCACGTGCTGTGCACAGCAGGAGTGATGGCTGGTGCAGGGACCAGGGGACAGCTGAGGGAGGGTGGGGAAGCTGCCACTGGACACCAGGCTGGCGGTGGGGTCCCCAGGGAGGACCAGCAAGGCTGCCTCCTCACTCGCTCCCTGAGGGCTGCTTGTTACTGTCACCTTCTTCAGGGGCTCTGCATTGGCAGGCAGAGGCTTCCAGAGCCACATCTGAGGTGGTTGGAAGGGTCATTAGTAACGTACATGGACCTCGAGGCGCCACAATAAGAGAGGAGAAAGAAATAAGATTGAAATAGATATCAAATCTGTGCACACAGTAATTCTTCACAGAGCGATGTTAAATTGGAAGAATATATGTATTAAAGATTCTTAAAGAAAATAGATTCAACTTATGCTATTACGAAATGATGCTTGATTCCAAGAGAATGATTAGAAAACCTTTGTCCTAAGATTAAACTCTTCCTTCTACAAAAATATTTTAGTTTTGCCTGTTTTAATTATATTTTTGTAATGATTATTATGTTGGTTTTTATTATAAATACTAGTGTCTACCTATACACCTCATAATGATCTGAAGATTCATCCGAGCACAGCGAACTGGGTAGTGGTGGGTGAAGCAGTCCTGTTCTGCTCACGACATGTGCTCCAGGCTTGCGTGTCTGTCCCCGCGCCCTTCTGAAGCGCGTCCTTTGGGCAGAGTCATGTAGGATGGTATCCCTACTAGAATTTAATTAATTCCTTTCGATTCTTCTTGCAATTATTTACACACACATTCAGTCAGGGCTCAGTGTTGGCTCGGGAGGCAGGGATGCCGAGGGGTGCTGGGTGGGGGCTGGAAAGCTCAGACCCGAGAAGAGGGCAGGAACTGGACCGCAGGGAGTGCCTGCTGCCTGCCACACTTTCTCATAGCACCAACATGGCCTTGGTCAGTCTTCCACACACTGGGAATGATGGGATCCTTATGGTGGGTTTGGAAAGGGAATTTCACGGGGTTAAATCATTTACTCAAATGCAAACAGACAACAAAATCATAGTCATAATTCAACTCAGATCTACCTGATTGAATAATACCACACTCTTTCATTAAAAGTAGAATTTTTAGGTAGTCAAAGATAACAACAAGCAATTGGGTGGCAAAGCGACCAGAGAGTTAGTAGCTCCTCGGTGGAAGCTGCTGCAGGGGACATGGCCGGGGCACCAACAAGACATCTGGTCAACAGTCCCTCTGGACCTCTGCTCAGGGAAGAGCTTGTGGAGCCCAAAGAAGAGAGCCCCAGGCAGAGCACTTGGGAAAGCAGATGGCTCTCCTGGCAAGAAGCCGGGGCAAGGAGAGGTCCCCCTTGAGGACGTTGAGGACTGAACCAGGAGACACGTTTCCCTAGGGACACAGGGCTTCACAGGTTTGGAGCCAGATTCTCGCATGGTCATGCCTTGAGACAGAACGAGATTGACTTCCATGATCTGCGGGATGCACTGGGATAAGAGCTAAGTTCCTAATCCAGTAACTGGCAGAAATTCATAGAAGGCTCAACAGGGCTGATCACAGCCCCCAGGGAAAGAAAATGACGTGGAAACATCCTGAAGCAAAGGCCGACTTGGGGGCAGCCAGGAGGAAGAGGCCGGGATGAGAGCCTAAGGGAAACCAAGAGTCCGGATAAGATGAAGAGGCTGGGACCTCAGGCAAGACGGCTCTGGCTCTTGGGTTGGGTGGCCAGGAGGACACACCATGGCAGTGCCGCGTCTCCCTGAGGCTGACAGGTGGTGGGCAGGAGCCTTGGTTCACACTGAGGGTGGTTTGAGTCTTCTGGTCAGTAACTCACCCTGAAAGGAGAGTGTGAAGAAATGGACGGCAAGGAATGTCACCAGCTGGAGAACTGGAGAAAGCACAGGGAAAATGGGGTCAGAAGACCCATGACCGGGCTCCACAGGGAGGCAGGGAGGCTCAGAATGCCAAGGCCCTGCAGCCATCACGGGACGCGAGGATGGAGAAGACTGGAGCTACTGACCACACGGACTTCCCAGCAGCTCTAGGAGGGAGGTTTAGGAAAAGGCCCCAGCCGGAGTGGACGGAACTGGAGGGTGGCCAGTGTGTGAGTAGAAGAAAGGGACATGGACTTTTGTCTAAAACAACTGCTTGTCGGAAGAAGAGCAAAGCAGAGCAGTAGCGGCAAGGACAGGAAGACGTTTCCCCAGGCTGGAAGGAGGGGCTCGGAGGCGCACACCCAGTGGAGAGAGCAAGGGAGGACCGGGGACGGACACCCTCACGTGGGCAACGGGCCTGTGCCAGGGCAGCCTGGGCCTGAGGATACGACCCCTTGAGATAAAGGCAGTCTTTAACGGAGGCCAAGAGGAGGGCGAGGTAGCCCGTGGTACACACAGCGGCACTGAGAGTGGGCCCCGTTGGCATGGCACCCACGGCCAGGAGGAGAGTGGGCCCCGTTGGCATGGCACCCAGGGCCAGGAGGAGAGTGGGCCCCGTTGGCATGGCACCCACGGCCAGGAGGAGAGCTCCCACAGTTGACATCTGGTGTGCCCTTCTGTGTGCCAAGCAGAGGGCTTGGTGCTGGGAAGCTGGAAATGCCTTCTGGAGATGGGGAATTTTAAGGTGGGGTCGGAGGATCACCTTAGTGAACTGACAGGCAGGCTGCTGGTCCAGGTCAGCAATGGAGCAGCAGTGCCATCCATCGCCTGGGAGTCAGGGCAGGGGTTTAGGGAACAGGATGGAAGCCAGGGGCCAAGGGTCTCGGACAGTATCTGCGATATTGTTTAAATAGTCGATTACGACATCCGATTGGTGAAGAATCTATTACTTTTAGTGAGTGCTTTAGAGTTTATAAAGCACTTACATATCCTTTATCTCAGAAAGTCAAGTGTAACTATAAAGAGGCTAATGGCCTGGGTGAAGTGAGCTGCCTAGGTAATTTGAGATCATGGCGAGAATAGTCGATTCATAAGAAGACTCAATTAGGGTCTGTGATCAAAGATGGGAGAGTGTGAGACTGTGGTGGACTGATGAGTCCAATTAGGACCAAGCAGATGACCCACAGGTAGATCCCAAGGAACCTGCTGCAAGAGGTCTGCCTGCAGGAGCAGAGGAAGTTTCCCAGCAGCCACGGCGGGTGCCTTCTGAAGAGTGAGCCAGGACAGGCGGAGGACCGTGTGGGACCGACACTGGCCACCTCAGGTCTTATGCAGGAGCCAGGGGCAGGGAGAGATGGTGGCACTGTCCCCAAGGCTTCCCGGTATGAGTCCAGGGGAGTGAGAGCAGGGAGTTTCTGGCTTTCATTGGACACCTGCTGCAGTGTGCTTGTCCTTAGCCCTAAGCCACAGAGTGAGGCCGGGGCGTAAGCTGGGCTCCTTCATGGGCACCGAGGTCCTGGAGCCACGCAGGGGAGACAAGCAAGGAAGCTATCAGGCAGGCATGGAGACCGCCGGGACCCTCGCAGGCTGGAGGAGGCCATGTGAGCATCAGGCCCAGAATTCACCCACACACCTAGCTCCTGGGAGCAGCACTAACCCTACAAGGAACCACGGTTAGGAATTGGTGAGGATACCTCTTCAGGCTCCTTTTCTCTTTCTTCCTAATGCCTCTGAACAGACACTAGGGTTACCTCTCCAAGCTGTTTGACACTCACTGGGATAGAAGGGCAGCCAACAGCAGGAGAAGAACACAAGTGAGCAGCCAAGGGACAGCAGTGGGTGGCTTCAGAATGACCTTCCTGTTGACTAACTCAGGCTGTGAGGTCCAACGACATCTTTATCCAAATTAATGTATCTCTGCTGTCTGTCCACACTATCCAATGAATATGGGTTTTTTGGTGGTGGGGGGTGTATTTTGTTTGTTTGTTTGTTTTACAGTGCTGGGGATGCAACCCAGGGCCTCATGCATGCCGGGAAAGTGCTCACACCAGGCCAGGATACTATCTCTGTATTATCTAATTTTATATTTTAAAATAAAGTTTGATAAAATGTGTTTAAAACATGAAAAATGACTTCCTCAATTTTTGAAAGCAGGACTCTTATTTCTTTAATAATTTTTACATGACTAATAGTTTTGTCAAATTAAGTCATATCTGTAAAAATTTGTTGATAATTCCCACTAGAGAGATTTGAAATTCATAAGCATGCACACATTACAACACAAAATACGATGTAAAAACAGTGAATCCCACCCTGCAGGAGAGATGACCTGGGGGCAGGCTGCCGCCTGCGCTTGGTCCCAGCAGCCAGCTTTCGAAATGCAGTCTACCGAGGGGATTTTCTCTGATAACCTCCTGTTCCTTACGGAGTTTCCGGGCTGTGTGAGCAAGCGCTCCACATCAACACAGTGCTGCTCCCTCATTCTGTGCAGATCCCAAGTTGCCTGACATCCCGCCTGCCCTAAAAAGCAACTTCTCCCCCCATCGAGGAATATCAAACAGAAAATGTAAACACCATCTCCAAATGATGGCACCAACTGGCACTCCCACGACACTGTAGGTGGAACAAAAGCCCTGCCTTGGCATCACAGCACCAGCAGCTGCAGGCAGATGCACTTGGCTTTCTGGGGAACGGAGGCTGCAGGGTAAAAATAGACACTGGCAGTACTGGGAGCTGAGGCCCGCGGACACCTCGGAGAGTCCACTGAGGATCTCAGTCAAAACCCGCCTCCCGTGTCAATCATTCACAACAGTGTGCAGGATGGCAGGCTCTGGAAAACGTTTATAGAGGCTAAATGTCAGCAATAGTGAAGTTCAAACTGTCAAAGGTTTTTAAAGAAGGGTTTCAGTTTGTAAATATGAAAGAAATCGCCTCTTGGTCCTCATTACTGGAATACATCTTAACTTGATAATAACGCTGTCATGCAGGCCGGGTGAAGACACCATCAGAGCCTGTTCTCCTCGGAGCGGCTCAAGCCAGGGCTGCCCACCTGGCGGGAGCTTCTCACGACCCCCTGAATCCACCATGACAAGTTCATCACCCCAGGAATTACACACAGAACATCTGAGTGCCTCAGATCTAGGGAAGGGAAGTTCAGGATGAAGGACAGACAATCACAAGCCAAGAGCAATCTGTGGTCTCTTTTGTTTGCTCTGCTGCCCATCCTGGCTGATGGTGGCACCTCTGAAGGAGAAGGCACCTTCTCCTTATGCTTGTGGCGCCTACACCCGGTGGTTGAGGTGAAGACAATCAGGTACTAAAGCAGCTCAACGGGGCTTGGGGAAGAATAAAAACGACACACATACTTGTACAAACATATGGTCAAATGCATTATTTTGTAAATTTTAACAACAGTGTTTATATGTATAGAATCATATAAATACAACATAAAATATTTTGCAACTGGATTTCATGACTTTCAAATTATATTTTAATAGAAAATTAAGGTAATGTTGAGAAAAGTAGGCTATGTGTAATATTTATAATATTAATGTATATAATGTAGTGTATAATATTACTTGTATAACTACGACACATATTTGCAATTGCTAAAATACATTGTAACAAATATGTGTGTGTTGTTTAACCTCGTATAAGTTTGTAATCACTAAAAGATACACTTTTTACCCTAACACCATTTATATCTGCTTGATTTCTTAAAGGTCTCACCCAAAGTTATCAATGATTAGCATATTTTTGAAGTTTGTCACTAAATGAATAAAATGCACATTCTTTACATTAAGAACTTAGTGGCTCAGGTCTCTAGCTGTGAAAAGGTGACGATTCTGTACTAAAATAAATTTTATAATAATGAATAAAAAGAAGACTCTCAAAATCTGTTTTATTACTTTAAAAAGTTGGATCCCGTTTCTTTGCTGTGACTGTGGACACACCTATTAAACTCCCTCTCGAAGCCTCTCGCATAGCTCTAGCCTCAGTGCAGGCTGTTCATTGGTCTGTTGGACCCTGGACAGTGTAATGAGCTTGGACACAAAAGGCTCCAGCCCTTGGGAGGGAATTGGGTGACCTGGGAGCACTGCTTTTGGCAAGGTGCAGGGGACAGTGCAGGGGACCTGGAGAGACCTTCCCGTCCACCCCGCGTCCTCACTGAGGCTCTGCTGCCACTGTTGCCTGCCCTCAGCAGCTCCTGTTCCAAGTTCTGCCTGAAGCAGTCGGCAGGGCTCTGAAGGCCGAGTTTTCTTAGAAACCCACTTGGTGCCCTGTCAGCAGCGACCCTGCCCTTGGGATCCCCAGCCTCTGCTTTTCCATCTGCGGAAACGCTGGCATTCTGCAGGCACATGTGGCCAGCACCTCAGCCACTGCCACGTGGCCCTGAAAAGCGCACCTTCTCACCCTGTTTCCATGGCTGAAGGCGAGACATGCACACAAGCCTGGTGGGCACGTGCGTGTGTCGGCATCTCTGCATCGAAAAGATCCCGCTTACATGAGAAATGGAGTCCTGGAGACACATTGTTCATGGCCACGTGTGGCATTTCCGCCACGTGGTGGCAGCATCGCACCAGGGTAGGAGCCCCAGTCCACCCCCTCGGTCTGGGTTCCAGAAGCGAGTTGGTTCGGTTTCTCAGGGTGATTCCACAAAATGGCACGGAGCTAGGTCCATGGCGTGTTTTGTAACACAGATTTAATCATTAAGTGTGATTTAACTGAGGTGTCCTCTTTCGGTTAGCGTAGGTGTACAGCATGAGTGACACCATGAACAGAGAGCCCGTTATATTCACCTGTTTTTAATCAGATATTGATTTTCATTTTTCAAATGTCCAGAGATGCTCAAGCAGGATAAAATTATAGCAACACTCAGATCTCCTATCACTGAGTTATTCCAGTGATAAGGCAGAGTAAACCACACATGGCTTCAATAATACTAAAGATGCATTTTTAAAATCCCAACCTCATTTATGGTGCTTGAATGAAATAATATCTATTGCTCAGGAATTAGTCTATATGAAAGAATAAAAAAAACTGAGGTTCAAAAATTTAAAGGTGGTCTATACTTAATGAAATACTTTGAAAAACTATGTATCTGTGATACTTGCTTTAATGAATGACAGGTTTATTTCAGACATAATTGAAGACAAGAAAGCTGTCACTGAAATAGGTACCTAAGTATTTTATTATATTTTGATCATATAAATTATTTATTTCCAAAGTTCAATTTTATTTTAATTTTCACCCATTCAAGTGTCTACTCAATTTCTGAAATTTCCTACTATTAATAATTATATCCAAGCTGAGAAATAGTTGTTACCTAATGCCATCTCAGATGATGATGCTGAAGAAAGACAGGCAGGTGTCCCAGGCCTGAGTGCCGAGCCCAGCATCCTTCAGCTCCCTCTCAGGGAAGGCGGCCAGCCACCTGCCCAGGCTCTCCACTCTGACAAGCTGCCTTCTCTCACCAGCAGGCTCATCAGTTTCTTGGTAAAAGGAGAATGCAAGAACAAAGAATTAGAGCAAAGCGTCTCCAGCAATGATACGGAGCCTGACAACATACACAACTGGGTCCAGAGATCCAACGCCCTTCAAGCTGACCTCTAAAACATCTTGTACGCTGACCCTGTCTCCATGATCTCATCTGAGAAGGATATTTATTCATAGATTCACTATTTCTTTTAAAAACGCATGCTAGCTTTTTATGGGTATAATTCCAGTCAAAAGAAGTAAGATTTGTGTCTTATCTTGGAAAACTCACAATAATTTCTGCTTCGATAGAATATATCAATGCTTTGAGTGTTACAATGATACAAAGTCTAAAATAATTGGAAGAAAAATTAGAAGTATTTGAGTCAAATTCTGTTCTTTAAAAAAAAAACTTAAAAAATTGTAAGTCCTAGATCTAGTTACTGGAGTTTAATGCAAAACAAACAAACAAAAAATGTGGGAAATTTTGAGAATATCGCAAGATGAGTTCTTATTAGGTTGTTCTGCACAAAACTGCACCTCTTTCAGCCAGAATCAGACCAGCACAGAAATGAGGAGGTTTTGCTGCTGTTCTTCTGATCTTTGAAGCAGGTGCAGGGAAGCCACAGGAAAGGAGCTGCAGCAGGAAGGCCAGGGGGGAGGTGCAGGGAGCAGGCGCAGGCTGGCCTGTCCCAAGCTCAGAGAGAACCTTCTCAGGCCTGGTGTCCCTGCCCAGGCAGTCTGCAATTCCAGTGGCACTTAAGCCAGGGCAGTGCTGGCCGTGTGCAGCCTCACCAGGTGAGGCAAGAAATGAGAACAAGTGGTAACTTCTAACTGCTGATTTAACTCAAGCTTTTGAAAGAAAATGGACGGCTTTGGAAATTTCTGTCTCACATGGGCTGTGCATGGCCCTTTCGGCTGCAGGCTGGTCACTAGGCTGGGCTGGCTCTGATGGATTTGATTGTTTGGATTTCTCAGCAGCCATGCAGATAGCTCATCCTGGTGGTCTCTTGAGGGAAAATACTGACTCTCAACACCCTTACTTGATATTCCTTCGAGCTCTTTGTCTGCATGATCACTTTCTACCTGTGACTTGCACATGAATATCCTCTAGTTTGTGTGGAAAGTAAAGAGAAATTGAAATGTTCCTGCTTATGTACTGAGAATAAGACACTTATGTATGTAAACTACATGTGGACATGTATGTATGTGTATAAATGATGCCATATGAGGCTACCCACTTATGTATGTGTATGATTACATCCAACATGTTGCATGTTAGTATAGATCCTTGTATACACGCACAAGCCTATATCCGTAAGAATCCTGAGTGTGTATGTACAACACATCACACACACACAATACGTATAACACACACACATAATATACAGCATATCATATACATGCAGCATGCTAATAACAGGATAAAATTAAGAAAGATTTGTATGACAACCCGATATTTGATATATTTGAAGAAAGAATGTGGAGATTAATTTTATTCATTTATTTAATCAGTCAATATAGACTGCCTACCCCTGCCTGGTCTCTGTGTTAGAAGTTGAGGATAAAATTATAAACAAACATTGACTCCAAATGTATGGAGATGAAAACTTAGAGAAACAAACAATAATTTCATGAGTAATGCTTAAATTATATTTTTTAAAAATTTACAATGTATCTAACACATACAAGAATCTTCCATATTAACAGTACATCGGAAATATAAATAGCTGTGGGCGTTTGTCTTTATCAGTACTGTGGACTAGATCTTCATGCAGATGGACTTCAATCAACTCGTGAAAGGGCAATGTTTGTAATAAAACTAACCAATGCAATTTGAATGTTTCTATGAACATTATAATAAGTATAATAAGTATCTGAATAAAATTTTAAAATTTCAGTCAATGAATCAAATGCCTTAAATACCAACACCTTGGGTGCAATAGGGAACAAGTAGCATTTGGATTGCAGTTTTGTTTTTATATAGACATTTAACATTTCACCACCACAGGCACTTATCTAGAAAATAGTTTAAACAATCAGATTTTATTAAATCTACGATGATCTCTCTCTTTGCCATACTAAAGAATTTTCTTTATGTTTCGTTCTTCATTTCTTTCCTTTCCACCTACGCTAAGCAGAGTCCAGATCCCATGCAGAGGAAGGGTACTTGGGGGCTTAATCTTCACAAGGTATTTAGCATTAAAATCATGTTGCCCTGAAACCTAAATTATTTTTATCTTCCCTGACATTTCAAGTTCCCTTTTGAGAACTATTTTTTGGTAGTGTATTGTTCCTCATGTCCGGACCCTTAATTGCATGACCATCAGGAAAGTGATATACAGTATTTCTAAAGACCACACACTGCTGTAAATCTCTAGCACAGTGACGTGGTTTATAAGGCAAATTACAACTCCATTGGATGCCTTGAAAGCGATTAAGATTGTTCTTTTTGTTGACTCCTTTTGGCTACAGTAGGCAATTATATTTTTTTTAAAAGACTTAGTTTGGTTTGAAAATAAGCAATGATGAAATAAAGGAGTCCTAAGACTAAGCAACACATCTTCCTTTGATTTTGATGGATTCACATGGGGAATGAAAGAGAACCTAGTGTGAGACTCTGTCTACAAGCTGTGCTCTGGCCATCTGCACTCCATAAATAATAGGGAGAAATATCACCAAACCTCCTGCACGTGATGCTTGAGGTTTCTAGGGGCCCAGCAAGCTCTCTGCCTCTGGCCGGGGCAATTGGGTGCTGCTGCCCCAGGTCCGTCCACCTCCCTGTCCTACCCTACCCCTGCTAGCCACTGATATGTAGCTCTGTTTCTCCCAGCTCCTAGATCTCCTGCCACTAGAAACCCAGCTCATATTTACTTTTGCTCTGCTCTAGGTTACATTCTGGGCCATGAATCCACACAGGGGCGGATCATCACCAATGTGAATTGAGTATGTAGAACTGACAGCTGGCCAACTGGGGACCGTGAACTTAGTCATTAGGTGATATGCAGAAAAACACTCAGCGCCCCCCTCCTCCCTGACCCACCTTTGCCACTGTGTTCTCAGCCCATCTGGGAACTGCTGCAGAGACTTCCTGCTGGCGACTAGGTACACAAGTGCATGTGCCGCTCAGTGCTGCTCCTAAGCACCCACTGCTGCCTCCGGACGCAGGTGCAGCCTTTCCTTGCATCTTGGCATCTCTGGGCTATATGTGCTCTGGTGTCATCCTTAGCTCATCACCCAGGAAGGTTCACTTTCTGTGACTCCCTACCTGCAAAATAACCCATTGTATGGATTTTCTATTTTTCAGCTTTCAGACCAATACATTAATTTTATTTAGAAAATGTTAACTTATTTTTTAAAAATTGAAACAATTATGTGTAATTTTGTAAATAGTTAATTTTAAATCCATCTTATTCAATCAGATAAATAAAATTTATAATTTTAACATTTTATAGTGACTTTCAATGTTCTGACTTTGAGAAAGGTAATTGCAACATGTAAATTAATGTCGCTTCCTCTTCTGTTTTATATGATAGGAAGGGGCAAAGGGAGGTGAGTCACAATGACCGAGATGGTAATAGTGACATTCATCTATTTAAAAATCCCAGTTAAAAATAAGCAGTAAGTAAACCATAAGTTTGTAACATTAAAACCTCAGTCCTCTAATTCATTAGTAATATGCTTCACAAAACTTTTTGATTTTTGTAAATTTTCCATTTGAACTCGAAATGAAAAATTCAATGATAATTGACCAGTTCAGTAAACAATGGATGTGAGATTTCAGAACGTTGATCAATACCGAGAGTCCTCTCCATCAGTTTTCTTGGAACCCCAGCAGAATAACTAACACAATTAGATATTGATGGGATGTCACAGGCTTTTTATGACGGGTGAGCTCCACCACTCCCTGCCTTTCCTCCAAGCATGTGCATGCACTGCCAGGATGAGCTGGGGTTTGGGGACAGCCAGGCCTCGCCTGGACAGCGGCCAGCGGCCAGCCTCAGGCCCAAGAGCTTTCTCCGCTTGCAGGAGGCATGAGGCATGGGAGCGCTGAGGCCACCCAGGCTTGCTCTGCCCATGGGTGTTGCTTGTCCCTGCGGGAGGCGGTCTGGCGCCCTTCCTGAGCAGCCCGCACCCTATGTGGGGTGCCCGTCCTGTTGGTGCCCACCCTCTGAGATGGCACGGTCTGCCTGTGGCCTCTCCGTGCCCCAGCCCTGTCACCCCGCTGCAGGTCTGCACCCAGCACAGCAGGAGCCAGAGCAGAGCACCAGGTTTTCTGTGCAGCCCAGGGTTTCTGATAGCAAATATCGAACCAATAATTGGAAATTTTGAGCTTTGCTGAAGGCGTGTGTCAATATTCTATGCATCTTGATTGAAGTTAGCGCTGTCTTTCAGCCCCTGCAGTCCGAGTTCGGGGAGGCTGTGATGACGGCTCCTGCAGTGGGCAGTGTCCGTGGCCTATGGATGCACTAACACCCTCACTGCCACAACGCCCTGACAGGCTGCTCTACGTGACTCCCTCTAGAAAACGGAATACATATGACGACAAAATAACATTGATTAAAGTGTATTAATGAATTTAGAAACCAGCGATGTTTTACTAACGTAGATTGGAAGTGACAATGAATGTATGTATTTTCACATTCACGATTTTAGGATTCAAGACACTAACAGAAATAAGGATTTTAGATCCAGAATTGGCAGCGACCTCTGTTCTGTGGCAGAGCCCGAGCGAGGCCTGCAGTGGTCCAGCCCCCCGAGGCTGCCTAGTTCTGCACCATTTCTGGTCTACATGCACAGAGAGGCTTGCGGCTTACAGGGTGCTGTACCCCCATTTCCAAAGCTGGCGTCATCCGAATTTAACCCCAAGAAAAACACAGCTCATTGTTTTGCTGGTGTTAATTAAAATCCTGGAGGGCAGAGTCCATGCACAGTACTCTCTGTGGAATCACACAGCCTGTTATTTTAAGAAACAGGCAGCGGGTGGAAGGCAAGGCCCTGGGAACAGGCTGAGCATCTGCCTAGCATCAAGACCCCATCCCAGGAAGGTCCACAGGCAGGGGGACCTTCGGATAGAGACCACATACCAAGGTGATGCCATGGAAGGTGGGCAGAGGGTCCGGCACGGTGCTCATGAGCACAACCATGCAGTTTGCAACAGCAGATGTCACTCATGATGCTTTGCCCCAGGAATTCCAGGTGGCTTGAGGTTGCTACGCTCTGAACCCAGAAAGAAGTCAGGAGGCTGGATTCCAGGACGTGCTGTCTTCCGTATGCTTTGTGGGTCTCTCCAGTGACAGAGGCTGAGGTCCATGAGCAACCTGACTGTGGTCTTCCCAGCGTGGTCTCTCGCCCCGGGAAGCCTGTGGGAGCTATCCTCAGCAGCTTGCCCACTGGCTGAGGCTGACCGCTGGCATCTGGTGGCTGTGTTTGCTGGGGCTACGGCACGTGAGAGGTGAGAGTGTCCGCCAGGCACGGACGTCAACAGGCCCCACTTTCAGTTTCAGATTTTCTTCCTTGCACCAATGTCTGTGGCTCCCATGGTCTCTGCCTTTCTCTGGGCAATCAGCGCTGCCTGTGCGCCACTGTGCGCCTGCCTGTGTGCACCACTGCGACCGTGCCTGGGCCTTCGTTCACTTGGACGGCTCTCAGTGTGCTCTCCGGCAGAACCTCCTGCAGCCCTGCCCAGCTCTGCCTGCTGTCCAGCACCACCTTCTGAAACAGTGTTCTGCATGGCACATCTTGTCCCTTCTGAGCACCTTGCACGCTCCGGAGGAAGGGCCAGAGATGGCTGGTGGGGACAGTGTGTGCGGCTGCCTCCACCACCCCGGGACGAACCGCCATTACCGTCCTGTGCCATCTGCATATCTATCTGAACCTGGGTACAGCAGAATTTTGTGTCTCCTTGGGAAGTAGCAACATCTTCATTTTAATGATAATCCATTCAAGAAGTGTGCTCGCAGAGGGGCTCTTTTGGATTTATGAAACTGGGCCAGCCCTTAAATTTCTATACAAAGAACATCCTCATAAATCTATTTGTGATTTGGAAGAAAATTAGATATAAATATTTGGTCAATGAAACATCCTATTGGTTACAACTATGTAAATTCCACTTCTCTCTTAAAAAGCAAAGGGGGTACAAACTCTGGTTGGACAGAGACAGGACAGCATCGCCACCACCTGGCCTGGCTGGTGGTGCGCGGGGCCTGACTCGGCTGGGGGCCGTGTGATGCCTCTGTTGGGGCTCTTCCTACGCGGGCCCTGCACACGGGCAGAGGCCACCCCTGTCTGCACTGCAGGTCTGAAGCCCAGCCCTGAAGGACCACTCATTCTTCCTCCACATTTGGGCTCGGGACAATCTAACAGGCTTTGTTTGTTCCTTTGGTAATTGGCTCCTTTAACTCAATGCTCTTCCCTTTGAATGAACCCTGGAGATCCCTCCTATCTGCTGTGCCGCCGTCTGTCTGTGGTCACCACCAGGGAACACAGTCCCCGTGGCAGTCTTTCTGGTGTTCACTGTTGGAAATTGGGGAACAGGGAGTAGGAATGAGCAAAGGGGGTCTTCTTGAGCAAGGAGCAAGAATGTTGCTGACTATTTCAAGTCAAGTTCTCCCCAGAGTTGGACTAGCGTGTGCCTGCTTACCTCCCTTGTGGTTGGCTGCTCGGGAGAGGGGAGGTTGCTGCCCTCCTCTTCCACCCAGTTGGGAAGGTGCTGCTCCCTGGGTTCCACACGTAGCCATGGGGGGCATCAGTCAACCAGGGTCTTGCTCATAACTGGATCTACTTGCAAGGGGCTCCCTTAGCAGAAAACAAAGATGAGTACTAGCTGGGCGCGGTGGCACACGCCTGTAATCCCAGCACTTAGGGAGGCTGAGACAGGAGAATCGCAAGTTCAAAGCCAACCTCAGCAATGGCGAGGCGCTAAGCAACTCAGTGAGACCCTGTCTCTACATAAAACACAAAATAGGGCTGGGGATGTGGCTCAGTGATCGAGTACCCCTGAGTTCAATCCCCAGTACCAAAAAAAAAAAAAAAGATGAGTACTTCTGGGTAGAAATGTTGACTTGGACATTTCATCAGGTCATTCGTTGTAGGAGTGAACTTGAGCGCCATTTGCAAGGTGATGAAAAGCTGCAGAATAATACAGCATGCAAGACTGCTAGCTAGACTCATTTCACCTTTCACCAAAATTTGTTGTCATTTCAGATTCTCACTGATGGTCCCTTTATTAACTAATTGCTCTGAACCATTTAATCTCTTCCTTATATGTTATAATTTCCTCATATTTTTGATGATTTCAAAATAGATTAAAAACATTTCAGTCATTGTCCAGGTTTATTTCAGGACATAAATTACAGATAAGTAGTATAAACACATCATTTAAAATGACATATTGTGAGGAGGCATGTTCTGGCTTTAGTAAAGGGTAACGGCTGAGGCAGGGCCCTTGGGACACTGCAGAATTTCTTACCTCAGTCAGGGGAAAGCCAGTGCCCAGGGAGCCGCAGGCCTCCCATCCAGCCCTTCCTGGCTTGCTGCTCCTCCTGTGCTGCTCGGGCACAGCACCGCCCTGCCTCTGTGGTAGCCAGCGTCCGCTTCCTCCCTCTGCTTCCAACTCTTCTCACTTACCTTACTAATGGCCTCACCGAGTGACCTGAATCCTGTCTTCAAATAACTCACCTTCTATTAGGAGAGCGAGCGGATGAGGGGATGAGTGCTGGGCTGCCTGCTGTGAGAACCTGAGGGTTGGCAGCTCCTGCAGCGGAGACCAGGGTGGCACAGCCAAAGGAGGACAGCCAGCTCCTCACCTGAAGATGGGCAGTGGCCGGGACAGCAGAGGCAGAGGTGCAGCGGCCCTCAAAAGTTCCAGATCAGATGCACAGAGGTGAGAGAAAGCCTGATGTGCTGAGAAATTGAAAGTAAGTCCTGGGTGTCATCACCTGAAGGGGGAGAGTGGCAGCTAGGAGACAGGAGGGTGCAGAGGGAGGCAAAGCCACCAAAAGTTCCAGATCAGATGCACAGAGGTGAGAGAAAGCCTGATGTGCTGAGAAATTGAAAGTAAGTCCTGGGTGTCATCACCTGAAGGGGGAGAGTGGCAGCTAGGAGACAGGAGGGTGCAGAGGGAGGCTCGCGCCTGCTCAGCCACTCGGCGGGCCTGCCTCAGGAGCACCTGTGGCCCACAGGACACCAGAGAGGAGACGCCTCCCCAGGAGGGCTCCTCAGGGTCTCTGCAGAAGGCACGGGAACATAGGCCTGTGGCTATTCAAGGGGCTTATTCAAGGGACCCCGAGTTGATTCTGACAAGCTGAGATGGTGTCCTCTAGAGAGAAAGAACAAGACAGATCCGATGGGTGGAAAGTTCAGACAGTAGGAAGAGAAGGGCTTAGCTGTCCCCTGGAGGTGGGGGATGGACACGAGGGCATGCAGCAGCTCTGCCGTTTGAGTCAATTGGGAGATGGTGGGGGCAAACCCGGAGGCGAAGGTGGAGGCCGAGGAGCACAGGAGGGGTCACCTCTGTCTGGACGTGGGCACTCTGTGGAAGGCCCAGGCAAGGCTGGGCCTGGCGCGGTGGCCGAGCGCTAGCAAGGCTGTGGGTGCCAACCCCAGTACTGAAGAAGGAAAAAGGAGGACGACAAGCCACTGAACGGGCGGAGGACTCTGAAGCTCCGAGGAGCGTCTGGCCCCGTTGGACAGACCCCTGCGGGTGGTCATGTGCATGGACTTCCAGCGTGGGGAGGCCAGAGTCAAGGGGGCGATGGGAGGAGGACCAGGAGCCCACAGCAGCCCAACATCAAGGATACAGAGTCACAGAGATGGTTGACAGGTGTCATTACATCACAGACAGCAGAATAACAAAGCAAAACCAAAATAGCACTTCAGAGTACGCCAGTCAGGGTCACAGTCGGGGTCACTGGCCAGCCAGCACGGTGGGAAGCCTCAGCCAGGCAGTGGGGTAGACAGCCAGAGCCCGGCAGCAGAGGCGCAGGCAGAGGGGCTCGCCCTGAGGGTGTCCATGGGAAAGGAGGGAGACCAGGGCGAGCAGCCACCGGTGAAGTGCCCGCGGGAGGAATTCCCCTTCCAGGCTGCAGGGAGGAGCGGCGGGAGATGGAGCCCAGGCCTGGAGAGAGCTGGGCAAGCGCGTGAGGGCTCCTGGGGCAGCCCAGCCTGACAGCAGGCTGGGGGCTGGGGATGGTGGGCTGCCTTCCCCTTCCCCTCTCCCAATGGAGTAAAGTGCTCAAGGTTTGCAAACTAGTGAAGAAGGGATCGGGCCAGGGCTTCTGGAGGGTGGGGAGGCTGGATCCATCCCCAGAGCAAGGCACGAACCTGCCATGCCAGGCCAGCCAGAGAATGGGGCAGAGCCGAGAGCTCATCAGCGGGGTTAGCCGCTCACAGGGCAGATGCTCGGAGTCTGGGCGTTCTGCAGCAGCCCGTGGACTCCAGAGTGGACGTGCTTGCATCGCTGTGCTGGGAGAGTCGTGGCCCTCGAGAAGCCACCTGCTGAGACCTGAGCCTGGCGAAACATTGTGCGTCTGAATGTGTCACCTTACACAGAAAAAGGGACTTGGCAGCTGTGATTGAGGTTACTTATCAGGAGACCTTAAAATAGTGAGATGGTCCTGGATTGTCAGAGTGAGCCCAAGGGAACCACACGAGCCCCGTCATTTGAGGCAGAAAAGAAAGTCAGAGAGCAGTGGAGGTCGAGTTTGAAGCAGGAGGTAGGTTCAGCAGGCCCTGAAGGCAGAGGCACGTGAGTCAAGGGAGCACGGCTGGCGCTGCAGGCCCCGGTGGCTGAGGGAGCACCCTCCCACAGGTCACGGAGGAAAATCCCCCTGCACTGGACGGAGCTGGGCGTGAGCAGATGTGGATTCTCCACCAGACTGGGATTAGTGTCCGTGCACGTGACGCCTGGCCTCATTTTCCCTTTTGCTCACTGCTACTCTTCCTCCTGCCTGTAAAACATTTTCTTTTTCCTCTTTAGGTGGAAACAACACACCATCCTTCATGTTGTGGATCGCATCCCTTATCACCTTCCTGAAAGCCATTACCACTGGAATCCAAAGGAAATGCCTCTGACTGTGTGTTTTGTTTCACTAATAAAATTAATCCTCATGCATTATCTCATTTGGCCATGAGACTGCTTCTGTGGGGATAAGCAGAATAGATAACGTTAGCTCCTCTTTATAAATAATGAGAAAACCTGGGCGCAGAGAAGTTCAGGGCCTGGATTCTGTTGGCACAGCTGCTGAAGGGCGCAGTGGGTCCATAGCAAGGCAGACCCGCATCCTGAACATGGGTGGCCCTTCGTGAACCTCTCCAGCCAGGGTCTCAACACACTTGGCCTCCTCACACGGCTCTGCATGGGGCAGGTGCGTATCAGGTACTCATTTGCTGAAAGCACATGCATGTAGGGTGACGTAACTGGTGTAGGGCCCAGCCGCATGTCCAGCCATCTCTGCCCTCCACGGGCCGCACTCCTGCTCCTGGTTGTCTTGTGCACACAGGGCCTCCGTTCCTCTTTCTCAGCGGGATTGCGCTCCACCTCCCTTGCTGTGGATTTCCATGAAGTCGTGATACTACCCAGCATGCAAGAGGTCAGGGTGGGCAGGTCCTGCCTTCCTGCTCTCCATATCATACTAGCTGCAGAGGTCTACCACAGTCAGTCCCTGTGACATGCTGTCAGTAGCCCCATCTGAACCCTATGCACTCAGAGAGAGCTCGGTAGGTATTTCCTGTCGGCTGACAGAACATCAGGCTGATTGATCCCTTAACTGTGAAACCTGGATTTGGGGGCCACGGGAACATTTTTCCTGGAATATTTGTGTCATGGTAGAAAAGCAAGGAATTCCTCCACTTGGACTGGGTGGTACCAGCACCGGCAGCATTTCACCCCATGGCACTGAATGCCCTGCTCTGTCCTTGGCTGCTGGTATTCACAGCTGTATTGAAATACGTGTCCTTTAATTACTGCCCGCTCCTTCAACCTGATTCTTCGGTGGCTTTTGGTGGGTCCACAGCCTGTTAGCACGTTCTCAGCTGCGATGATTCACAGTTATTACCAGTGATTCCAGAATGTCCTCGTCACCCCAAAGAAGCCACATTAGTCTTTACCCCTCACTCTCTCGGTCCTCCTCCTGCGCCCCAGCAGTTTCTGATCCGCCTTCTGCCTCGTGCCTGTCTGTTCTGAACACTGCCTAGAGATGGCGTCCCGTCTGTGGCCCTGTGACCGGCTTCTTTCACTCAGCACAGCGTCTTTAAGGATCACCCTCTCCTACCAGGTGTGGCCTCTCATTCTTTTTTATTGCTGAATAATAGTGCAGTCAGACACGCTGCCCTTTGTTACCTACCCATCTGCAGATGGGCGTCTGGACCGCCGTCAAGAACGCTGAATGTCCACGTGCAAGGCTTTGTGCGTGTGTCCATTTCTCCTGGATGTGTGCCTGTAGGTGCGATGGCAGGGACGCGGCAGTTCACGTTCCTGACCACAAGGCTGAATGTTTCTACCTGACTTTTTACCTTTGCTTTCACTGACTTCTTTTGACAAACACATGTTCTGTTTGCTGTACATTCAACTCAGTGAGAAGCTGCTTTTCTAAGAAAGAACAGTGGAGGAGACAGTAGACCCAGTAATTCTTCAAGGTCCCAGTTGGATGTGATGGTGACGGTCACATTCACTTATCTTAGGTGTTGGATGGACACATGAGGGCAAGCAGTGAGGGACCCTTTGGGGTCCAGCACTGGCCTGTGCTCTGAGCTGTGAACACAGTGCTCAGGGCTTTAGGGTAGTTGACGCTGCAGGTGGGGCAAGGCAGTCCCATTACAAGAGGCAGTGTTCCCTTTAGTGATCACTCTTCCTGTAAAAAAAAATGACAAGAAAGCCATTGAAATCCTCCTGTAGGTCCTTGAGGTTACAGAAGCTACATTTAAAAATTAATTAAATGCCCTTCTTTAATGACACTTCCCTGAGAACACAGAGGTGTGCGTGACACTGGGTTCAGGCACCACATCCACCTCTGTTCTTGACTGAAAAGTCAGGAAAGCTGGGGCTGGGGAGCAGCTCAGTGGAGGTGTGCTTAGCGTGCTAGAGGCCTCTGTTCCAACTCTAGCCCACAGAGCATTAAAATAATAAAGAGATCGGGGCCTTCAAACAGCTTCGGAGATCCCCAGACAGGTTCTCTGTTGGCAAAAAAGTAAGTATGTAATTTCCAGACCATCCTGAGCTAATAGCTCCCCTGTGCTCCTGGCCCTTGGAGTTCCACATTTCACCTGCTGGGGAGTCTGACAGCTGGATCACACTGATATTAGTTCAGTAAGATGAGGCCTTGTCCACGGATGGTAAGCAGGAGAGGAGATGTGTATAAAAGGTGCTTTAATGCTGAAAACTATAGTGCTAACTTCAAATGGCGGCGACCGCCCAGACCTCAGCCCGCCTTCAGATGGGTCTGGGGCCTGGTATATTCCCTGTCCGACTTTGGAAATCAAAGCTGGTGAGAAGTCCAAATGGGTGGTCGTCCAGTTTAACTTCCCTGTGAAGATCCTGGAGGATGTAACAGCATCCGTGAAGCATGCTGGGATCCGGGAGCCCAGAGTTTTTTGGCGGGTGGGAAGGCTAGGACTGCTGTCCTGCCAACGGGAAACAGTGCTGCTCCCACTTCCTTGCAGTCTTTCCCAGGGACATCTCCTGCTGTGCGGTGTTCCTGAAAAAGACCCCTCCTGGAGTGGCTGACCCTGTTTCCACTCCCAGCAGGCGTCTCCCTTTGGAAGAAGCCCTTCTGCATTTGCGTGTCTCAGGGAGCATGGCTATCTATCCCTCACAGCCAGCAGCGCTTCTGTCCAATTACAGGGAGACCAGCAACTCACAAAGAAAACAAAATTTCTGTCAAGCACTTGGAGAGGGAGCTTATGGATGGCGCTGTGGAGCCCCCATAACCGTCCCAACGGGCTCTGCTTCATGCAGAGGGGCGGGAAGGTGGGATTGATATAATACTTTCCTAAAAACCCTGAGTGAATAAAATAGTCTTGGGAGAAAGTTCCTGGATACAGATCACCTATAAAAAGAATAAAAGCGATGAGCATTGGAGATTTTTCATCGCCGCAAACAAATAATTTGTGGGCGCTCTCCACTCAGACCACAAATAGGACCAAGAGTCAGAAGTGCCCCGAGCTGACCGGCATATGCATATATCACTGCTCTGCTGTAATGAAGATTACCTGATAAAGATCACAATATGACAGCTTTCCTTTCGCACCGGCTGCTCAACAGCCAGAAACGGTTTTCTGCGGCCGGCCGGCTATTGATCCAGCCCTCCCTTGTCAGTGATGCAGTTAATGGGAATTCCACAGGCAAATAAAAGCTACATTTTGTCTTCATTTTCATCTGAAATATGAGCTGGTCCTTTGTACTCTCGACAGTCATTTATTACTCATTTTCCTTTATTGATGTTTATGAGCTGAAGCATAAAATGATTCTCAAATGTGGTTTAATTGAGACAGCAGTTGACACTGTAACCATGATTACTGATGTGCCACCAGCAGCCTGAGGACCATGAATCAAGGTTTGCTTTCCATTGGTCTTGGAGGTAGCACACAGTAGACTGTCCTTAAGAAGCAACCGGGCTGGAGCCACAGAAATACGTCGATTTATCTTCATAGGTGCTGAGAAAGAGCGCCTGGTCCTTAACAGGCAGCCGCACTGCAGGGAGGTGCTCCTGGTGCCTGACATTCAAAGGTTTGTTTTCCTGGTGTGAGGAAGTTCTTCTAGGATGGCGCCCTGGTTATTATTTTTAGAATATTTTCAGCTAAATTATTAACCTAAAAAATCTCAGGAAAAAATGCCGCCAGCCAGCGGCACACAGCAAGAGGGGCGGCCAGTCACTGGACTCATTCGTACAATGGCAAGAACAATCGATACTGCGGAGGAGTATTTTTTATATGCAGTTATTAACTCATAAGCTACAGTATACCTCATCTCATTTCGACAACAGCTGAGGTCTCCATCTCCCCCTGGAGACCCCTGCAGGTCCCATTATGAGAATCATAAATAATATGTGCTAATGAGATATGAATTGATTATGTTGGAAAAGCTGACATTTTCATCCATCATTCTAAATGATGTTTAACAATGGATTACCAGCCAGTAATTCCTCTGATATGAGATTAAATAAAATAGCCGGCTGTTTCAGCAGGCTAGCTCAAGGAGATGGCAATAAATCTGCTCAATTACTGTATTACCAATCCGTTTTTCACTGCTAAGGATATTATTATTTCATTTAGACTTGTTCATGCATCATAGATTATTTTATTTCAGGCAGTCAATGGGAGAAACTGCAGCGTTTTATCCACTGAGCTGGCCGCGGAGGGCTTTGTGGGAGTACAGTAACTGCCCTCTGTGGGCCCCGGTGCCCCGGGAGAGGCCAGGTGGCAGCCCCAGGCTGAAGGCGACCTGCACACCACATAGTAGGGGAAGCATTTTCCTTGTGACCTAATTTTCTTTACTTATCTGAAAAGTCTCAACCCAAGGATACTGCCTAAGAAACCAATCGATCGAAACGAGATTATCAGATCCTCTAAGATGATTTGGTCCTCATCTCCGTGCTCTGGTAGATTGAGAATTAGATCACAGGGCCTATCCTTTGGCCTGGCAAATTAGGTTAGCAGCCACGGCAACACAAAGGCTGGCTTTCCCCCATGCCAAGCAGACACATGGCACGCACACTGTGACGAGAAAGTGGGTGGCAGGAAGCACTTCCCCATCTCAGGTTCCCCTCACCCTTCCCAACGATCCCATGAAGTCCTGAGCCACACTCAGAGTCAGCAACGATAGAAAGTCGCAACGCCATGAGTGGCCTTCAGACAAAGGACTCGGCGACTGTCCCCTCGTCCTGAAATCGCCTGCTCACAGGAATGAAGGAAGATCAGGTCAGTCTCTTCAAGGGCAGGTCCTGAATACTAGGAAGTCCACAAGCCCACGCCAGACGGGCTCACTGCATCAGCGCCTCCCAGGGAGCCTCGGACCTCCAGCCGGCCTGGCTCTGTGGCCTGCGCTGTACCAGCTGAGGTGGCAGGAAGGCAGTAGCTCTGGAGGGCCTTTCTCTGTGAGCACAGCCAGCCGCTGAGCCCTCACCTCCTGCTTTGGTGATACACAGTGGCCCAGGGCATGAGAGGCCCATATGGCCTGCACCCTGCCTGAAATGTGAGGGTCCTGTGACAGACCGTGGCCCTTGGAGGGTGCTGATGATCTCATGCTTGTCCTGTCTTCCCCAGGCAGACAGGTTGAGGGGGGCTTTAGATTCCCCTTCAGGACACGGGCCAGCAAGACCCACCACCTGGTGACTGCTGACCAGGCCAGCTCAAGGTGCAGGCTCAGCTGCCCTCTGCCCTTTCCCCTTGCCCTGGTGCCCTGGGATTGCACCCCATCAGCAGCAGCAGCAGCTTGGGAGCCTGGGCCCTGGCCTTGGAGACTGGGGGACCTCGGGGTCAGACTGGGGATCTGGGCTACTCCACTGGGCGCTGCTGCTGCTGTCAGGCTGGGGGCAGCTGCTGCCATGAGACGGCGTGCCCAGTGCCAGCCTGCTGCCCGTGACGAGTGCAGCTCCTTGTGACAGCAGTGTTCTCATGGGAGGCAGGTCACTGACGAGCTCTGGGCTAAGGGGACGAAGGCTACAGGATCAACTCACTTGACAGTGTCTTTGGAAGTCTTAGCAAACGGAGACACTGGGCTCACAGTAGCCCACGGCACTCCGTCTGTGAAGGCTGAGGCCTCAAAGGCTCAGGGACGACCACATCAGCAGGGACGGAAACACCATCCTGAGCCTGGGTGTGGCCAGCCCAGCTGTGGAGAGAACAGCACAGGGCTGTCCACTCAGAGGAGGACCTGAGGCATGGCAGGGGCAGACCCCATCCCTTGCTCTGCAGCTGTTGAGTGAGAAGCAGAGGCCCCCCTCCTGTCCTGTGGAGTCAGCCTCTCCTCACCCACAGGCTGCCACCACTCCAGTAGGGCCTGGGACACATGGCAGGAGGTCGTGTCTCAACACAATCCACAGGGAAGCACTGTCCCTGCTGGTCTTCCCTAAGGTGATGGGATGCTGCCGCCCTCAGCACACGGGGGCAACTGGGAGCACCGTCGGCTCTGGAGCGACGCGGGCTGGGCACACCAGACGGTGCTCTCTGCCGCACGGACACATGCTTCCTGCTCACACCAGCACCGCAGCGTTCACTGCCATGATTTGGATTTTATGTGTGAAGAAAACAAGGATCAGGAAGAACATATCTTGCCCCAAATCATCCCATGTAGCAGAGGAGGAATTTAAACCATTTTTTCTTTTCCTCTTCTTTTTAAAAATTATTTAAAATCGTTTGTGCACTTTCTAGGTGGTAGCAGCCCTCCGCCACTTGTGTGCTATGAAGAGCCTGGAACTCGGATGTGTTCAGACAGCACTGTGTTCATATCCGCTCCCTGCAAAATACATAAAATGACCAGAAACTATAGCAAAACTGACATCTTTACAAATCGATGTGTTTTATTAATCAAAAATTGTTGACATATATGAAAAAGGTAATAAATATGTGTGGAGAACATGTTTAGATAAAAGCAAATGAATTCCCACAGGTCTGTAAATGGGCTCCCCTGTACCTTCCAGGCCAGCAGGGTGGGACAACCAGGAGGTGCCTTGAACCTGAAGGACCTCCAGCTGACTCTGCTTCTTGGCAGCTCCAGGCTGCTGGCAGAGAGGTTTCCAGCGGGCAGGGGCACAGCCCTGCTGTTAAAGACACCTGCTGGACACTTGGGCTTGAGCTGGGTGCAGGCACGTGCACAGGTTGGGCTCTGTGAGTTGGAAGTGCAGACGGGCTGAGCAGGGGCCTCAGGTCTCACTCCCTGCCTTCCACAACTTTGGGATGGGCCCTCGTGTTTGCCTCCGTGAGGGGCCGGGCCTGTTTGCACTCTGCGAGTCTCAGCTGGCCTGTGGGTTATTTGGCTATACCTGGAAGCACAAAAATGCATGTTTTGAAATCTTAGGAAATTGAGGATTAGCTTTATATACCAGCTTGGCTGTGGAGCCTGATTTCTGTGTACAGCAAGTCTACATGCTGCTGTGAAGGTATTCTCTGCTGTGATTAACTCTTCTTTCTTCTGGTATTGGGATTGAACCCAGGGGTGCTCAACCACTGAGCCACATCCCCAGCCCCTTCTATTTTTTATTTTGAGACAAGGTCTCGCTGAGTGTCTTAAGGACTCTCTAAATAGCTTAGGGACTTGCTAAGTTACTGAGGTTGGCTTTGAACTTGTGATCCTCCTGCCTCAGCCTTCTGAGCCACTAGGATTACAGATGTGCACCACTGTGCCCAGTTTATGATTAAATCTTAAACCAGTGGACTCAGCAAAGCAGACTGTGCACTTTAGTGTGGGTGGCTTTGTCCTCATCAGGTCTCACTGAAATCTGCCCCCGGTGTATGCCATCAGAGAAAGTTTGGCCCCCAGTAAACGTGACAAAATATGAGAGTGCACGCACATCCTGTTCATTTCTCAAACATAGACAGAGCTGCATGTGCTGTGACGCCAACATTCCCCAGACCCTGTCCAGCTGCACAAATGTTTCTCTTTTCAGTGACACCAGGGTGCTGCCTCCTGTCAAGTCAGTGAAACTTGGGGCCACCTCCACATACCTCCAGACACACAGCAAAAGGATTTTGTATTATTAGGGAAAAAATATAAGCATCAGGGGAAGTAAGATGAATAAATTTTCACTGGTAGAATCCATATGTAGCAATACAAGTTGTCAGGAGGGAAAAAAAAAGAAAAACAGTATCTAATTCCACAGCAAACTTGAGATAAAGGAAATTTCTTATTCTTGCTCTGGAAATTTCCTTTCATAGGAATTTTTAAAAAGGAGGGAATATGCCACTAATCTGAAAGATTCATGTTGAACTTACCTTTACCTACTATGCGGTTATATTGTACATAAAATAGGATGGAATAGCTTAAATTGTACTGAGCACAAGTCAGTAATTTATAAAGTATTATGGTACCATTATATATAGTTTATTAAGAAGAGCATAAATTCAAAAAAAAAAAAATCCTTTGCCCCTGAAACATCAAACTTGAGAGACAAATTCATGAAAGCAGAGATCATACCTTATCTTTGGAGGATAGGTAAGAACTGTGTTCTAGAGGAAAATCTCATAATCTGTAGGAGCACTCCCATACCTTCAACCCCTCCCTTCCCTCTTTTCCCATTCTCTGGTTATGAAAAGCACGCCTGGCAGAGCGTGCCTCATTGGTTGTAACCTCGGGGTCCTGATTGGTCCAAGGACCCTATATAAGCCTCTGTACTTCCTGGATTAAATGGGTTCTGCATCTCCCTCCGGCAGAGCAGTCTCACCTACCCCTGGAGCCTGGGTGGAGTGACTCCACGGACCATCACCCCTAACCTTGTCCCGTGAGACCCACTTCATCTTCCCCGAAGACCCCTTTTCGTCTCTCAGGACCCCAACTCGTCAAAGAGACCCACGAGGCACGTCTTCAAACAATAATAATCAAATCCCAAGGAGTTTCTCAAGGTCTATAAACATAGATTATAGCTTCTAAGCTTTCACTCATCAGTGAAAACACCTCTAACCTCAGGAACTGTCTGCCTCCTTGAATCTAACTCACCAGTGCATAAGTGATAAGACATGATTAACAGTAGAAAATCTTAGACTGAAGAGACCCATTAGTTCCAGGGAATGTATTCACTATGGGAAAGAAAGAGATCACAGGTAAGTTTAGTGGAAAGATGTGGCAAGGAGAGCCTATGAAATGGGCATCAGCACTGGGAGGGCCCAGGGGCTATGATGGTAGAGGGATGATGAATGGCAGGGCTTGACCCAGGGCCAGCTTTACAGTTCTAACTAATGGTATCACCTTGGTGGTGGCAAACACTTTGCACTAACCTTAAATCAAAAGCCAGTATCATACCAGTATACCATCATACCATCATATCATTCAAGTAACAAAGAAATCTAATGTTCCTTCATCACCTTAAGGACATATTGCACATGCATCAGTGAATAAGGGACCATAATTTCTAGATCAGCTTTTCCAGAGATCTCTACGATAATTAATATTCACCTTTACAAATGAATGGGTATGTTTGTTTTTAAAACTTGCAAAAGTCATATAAAATACATCTGAGAATCTTTGTCCAAAATTACCATCCTATACAAATATGAACAGTCAACATAGATCCAAACCTATCATTCTATGTTGCCAGAGCATTTGAGAGGTCTAATCTTCAAATGATGGAACAACATGGTCATGATGGTAATCAAATTAATGTGTAATATTATTGATTTTTGCTTAATTTTATCCAAGGAAAGAGACACTTATTACCCTATTTTAAAGATTTAACTATGAAGGCTAAGAAAACCTTAAGACTGTTCAAGGTCATCCACGTACCAAAGTTAGGGGACAGGATCAACACTCAGGCCTCTCTGATTCAAAACTACTGCTTAACTGCCAGTGGGGTCTAAGCTGTTGGATTTGGGCAATCTCTGAGTTTTCAGTCTTATTGTCAGACTTTATATTAGTTCACCTCAAAATCAAATCATTCAATTCCAAGAAAACTTGGAGATCTCATCTAAAATTTGTGCAAACTGTGCAAGTCAACTCAGACAAAGTGACTGCCCCGCTGGGTGCCAGCTGCTCTGCAGTGCTGAGGGAAGCAGTCAAAGATGAGGGCCCAGCCCAGAGAGCCAGACTGGGGGTGATGAGGCACAGCACACTTCCAGGGGAGCCAAGGGGGCAGCACCTGGGGTTGGGCCCTCCCACCTCAGGTGGGGCTGGCCTTCCTCCCTATAGTGCAAGGGAGACAAAAGGAAAACCAGGGTGGGGGAAGCAATGCCGGTTCTGGAAACAACTGTTGGTGAGGGAGACACAGGTACATATGGGGTCGGAGTCTTTCCTCCAGTGCAGGTGATCTAGCGAATCAGTGCCCTGTCCATCCTGAGTTACTTCTGTATTAAATAAAGGTTTAGACCAAGGCTCATATTTTGCCTATAGAACTCCACTTGCTACAGCATCGTTTACTTAAAAGCCAGCCTTCATCCTTTGAATTGCTTTTTTATCTTTGTCAAGAATCAGCTGGGCATGTTTGTGTGGTCTATTTCTGGGCTCCCTGTTCTGTTTCATTGATCCACGTGTCTGTCCTTTGGCCACTGTCTCAATTAGTGCAGCTGCAGAGCAAGTCTTAACATCAGAAGGTAATTCCTCTGCAAAATTATCGAATGTTCTGGGGCCTTTTCTTTCCCAATAATTCTTGAATAAACCTGTGTAAAATTAAAAATCACACTTCTTGAATTTTGATAAAAACTGCTATAAGCTTATGAGCTAACTTGAGAAGAGTGCACACCCTTACTAGGTAGAAACATTGATAGACATGGTACGTCTTTCTGTTTATGAAGGAGTTCTTTTGTTTTTTCTTATCAGCATTTGGTACTTTTTAGGATAGTCGTTTGTCTATGTTTTGATAGATTTACACCTAAAATTCCTGTGGAGTGTTTTCAACAGAATCATGCTTTCAATTTCGGTTTCCACTTGTTCACTGTTAGTATAAATAAATGCATTTGGGAGTTTTGTGTTGATTTTGTATCTTCTAACCTTACTGAACTCACTATTTCTGGGAAGTTTATTGCAAATTCCTTTTTTTTTTTCGTTTTTTTTATGGGAATAATTATGTCTTATGAAATATAATTTTGTTTCCTTCCTTCCAGTCTATTAGTCTCTGGCTTATCTGTCTTATTGTACTGGCTGAAGCTTCCAGTCCTCCTGAACAGCAGTGGCGGCGAGTGTGGACATCCTGGCCTCATTCCTGATCTGGGAATAACTATGTTCAGTCCTTCTGTGTCAAGTGTGATATTCGCTTAGGTTTTTGTAGGATCTTGCACTGCCTATGTCTAGTATGCTGAGACTTTTTTCCACCATGCGTGAGCATGGAATTGTGCCCACTACTGCTTCTGGGTCACTTGCTCTGATTACCTTATGCTTTCTCCTCTAGCTCTAGGACACGTTGCCTAGTTTGAATTTCAAGTGCTGACCAGCCCCGTGAACTTGTAAAGTCGCACTCACTTGTCTGTTGTGTGTTATACTTTGTATATATCACTGGATTAAATCTGTTACTTTATTGAAAGGTTTTTATCTAAGTTCTTGACATAGACTTGTCTGTGATTTTCTTTATTTCCTCTATCTTGTGGGATATTAAGTTATCTTTATAGGTTGGGTTAAAATTTCCAGTGAAACCCTGTGGGTCTAGAGATTTCTCTTAAAGAAGCCTTTAATTGCAACTCATTTTTTTTCCATGCTTAGAGGACTATTCGAGTTATTTATTTCTCCTTGACTGAGATTTGATAGTTTATTATGAAATATTGGTCATTTTCTTCTAGGTTGTTATCTATGAGCATAACTTTGTTCTCAGAAATTTCTCATTTTTCCTTCAGTGGCTGTAGAATCTGTGCTGGTATCTTTTGCTCCAGTCCTGATATTGGTAATTATGCCTTTTTCTTTTTTTTCTGTTTGTTATTTTAGTCATTTATTTCTCATGTAATTTGAAATTCTTTAAGTACACAGTTCTAAAGATCTGCATTGTTTTTTATAATATAGTTATCTTTCCGCTATGCTGAACATTCTTCTGTTCTTAATAAAATTTGTCACAAACTTTATTATATACATATCCATCTACATTGCAGATTACGGCTTATGATTGATTTGTAAAACAGTGGTGTTATCAAATTATGGTTACTCCTCATTATCACATTATTTTATATTTATTTTATAAACTGTATGTTTAATTTTGTTCAAATATGTGTAATCTTTGAGAGAAAAATCCTCATGTCTCACAATAAAAAACTTTAAAAATGCCCACAGAACAAGAAGTAAATGTAAAAAATACTTTTATAGAGACAAACATAATAATTTATGAAAGTCTTGAGTACTGGGTAAGTATATTTGATATGTGGTTCTGTATTATAGTTTTATTAAAATATAGATGTATAATTTCACTTTTATAAATTGAATTGAAAAATGTATATGCATTTCATAATTACACCTTCTCTCTGAACTTTGTCAGTTTTGCTTAAGTTTAATTGATTTAACTGGTTTTTTTCCTCCAAAGAACCACCCTTTTGTTCCGACTCTGTCTTCTTTGTTTCCAGCTCCACTGATTTCTGTTCTCACTGTGTTCTTACCTCCTGGACTTGCTTTGCTCCTTTCTCCTTTCTCCAGTCCCTGAGGAGAGGGTGTCTGTCGTGCAGCGGAGATCCCAGCTCTGTCCCACGTCCGCGGTTGGTAGTGTGACCTGCCCCTCAGCATCTCGACTTCTTCACACCGACTTGGCGTGCAGAGTCTCTGCCCTTAGCCTCTGTCCTTAGCCTGTGGTGTCTGGAATGTCCTGAGGTTTCTGCTCAGAGCATGGATTATTCAGAGGTGTGCTGTTTAATTCATGAGTGTTTGAAAAGCCTCTGTCCACTTTGTTATCCTTCAGTTTGATGCCACTGTTGTCCGAGAGCTGCTCTGGCCTGTCTTTCTCTTCCTCTAAGGCCTGCTTGTATTCCAGGGTGTGGTCTATCCTGGGAAATGTGCGTGGTGCTTGCAGGGCACGTGTGCTGGGCTCCTGTTGGCCTCTGGCAATGGCATCTGGCCAGCGTCCAGTGGCCTTCTGCAGGCGGTGCTGCCAGGTGGCTCCTGTCTTGCTGGGGTTCCGTCCACGGGCTGCTTGCCACCCATCTGTGTTCCCATTTCTTGGCGTAGGTGGGGCTCTGGAGTTCAGGTGTCTTCTTGGGGGTTGGGCCTTTGGGCGCCATCCCCTGCCGCCCCTTAGGGGTCACCCTCGCGATGTTCTTTGTTCTGACGCCTCGGCGTCTGGCATCTGTATGATCATATTTACTGTGTCTGTGTGGCTTCGACTTCTCATTCCTCTGATTCTTATTCCTGTGACTTCCCGTGGGACCTGGGACATGGTGTTGGAATCCTGCTTTGATTGATGGACACTGAATGTGCTTTGCAGGCCTTCCTTGGCTGCTGCTCTCAGCACTGGTGTGTGCGTGGACCTCCCAGAGCACTGGAGGGTTCGCCCCTGTAGTGGAAGCATCACAGCCTTAGTTCGAATCCAGTCCTTACCCTGTCAGTTTTCTAACATATTGTCTTAAGAATTCAGTCTAAGTTCATCAGGTACCTTATCTAGTGCTATGATTTTTGCTTCAACAACAAATTGATTGATAATGTGACTTTTTCACCCAATGTTATTAGGTGCCATATGCTGGTTGGCCACGAGTCTCCCGGTCACTGGCAATGTGCTTCGTGTGTGCGGATACTGTTTTCTTTCTAAGCCTGAGGCCGCCTTCTGTAACCACGGTCTTGCTGTGTTTGCCCTTAGTTCTTTTTCCAGCATAGGTCTGCAAGAGACAGAATCTCTTAATGTCCCTCCAGCTGAGGACGCTGTGATGCTTCCCCTGTCCTGCAGGACGGGCTACAGATGCAGACCCCTTTATTCTTGTGCTTGTCAAACGCTGTGGCTCTTCTGGCTCTGGACTCTCAAGGAGGAGCTTGCTTTCTGTCCATGGGCTTCCTTTACAGAAAGGAGCCATTTCTCCAGTTGCTTTTTAAAAACTTTTTGTCTTAAGATATCAAACATTTAATTATCGTGCTTTGTTTTAATTTTCCTTGGGTTTGCTATTTGGAGTTTGTTAGGCTTCTTGACTCTAGCCACCACCCTTGGGGAGTGTTCACCACCCTTGGGGAGTGTTCAGTTACTGAGGATGCGTGTGATTCCTCAAGGTTCCCAACTCCTTCCAAGGCATTTGTGGCCGGGCAGTCTCCTGGCTCCTGGGATACTGCTGGCACTGGTGCAGGTCTGTCCCACACAGAGACAGAGACTCTGCTCTTCCTCCTTCCCTCTTCCCTTCCCTCTTCCTCCTTTTCTCTCTGCTGCCCCGGGTGAGCTCTGTGCTCTGTCCTCATGGAGCTGACTCTACCTCGCTGTGTCCACCGTACCATTTAGATCATCCGACGAGTTTTTTTATTTTGATTTTTATATTTTTCAGTGATATAATATCTACGTGGGTCGATTTATAAAGTGTATTTATTGGATGATATTTGCTACTTTTTGATTTTTAAAAGAATTCATGGTAGTCTAGTAAATGGCTCCAATCCATATTGGGCCAATTAGCATTTTACTCATCTTGATGTAAGGAAGGAGGTCTGTGGGATTTCCTCTGTCACTCAGGTGGTATTTTCCAGTTTCCTTGGGTCGTGCCTGATTTCCCAACATCCCAAGGATTCAGCTGTCATGATAGCGGCTCTGGATGCTGTCTCAACCTTCTGTTCTTACACGTACCCTGTTGGGGTGAGCACCGAGGCCCTGGCTTGCTTTTGAGGTCTGTCCTTCCCAGGACAGTTCTGTGCAATCTGTGAGCTCTTTCAATGTAAATCTGGTTGGCTTCCCTGAGTCCCCTGGGTCCCAGCAACGGTGATGCTCTGCCTGTGCTGCTGGTTCCAGTGGCTGTCAGGTTAAGGTCGCCCTGGCCCCAGGTCACTTCCTGTCATTTGCTTCAAGCTGTGAGATCCTGGCCTGCTGGTGCCATGGGGGCAGCAGAGGGGGCCACCCCCACCAGGGTGAGGCAAGTGTCTCCACTCATGCTAGGCTGTGCCTGACTCTGGCAGGTGGGTCCCTGCTGCCTGGGGCCGTCACGGGGCCCTAGCTGGGTCTTCGGCACAGCTACTGCACATGTGGGCAGGAAGTGTGCTGTGCACCATGGGGACAGGTGTCAGTGGCTGCCATGGAGGGTCCATCTTTGGTCAGAGACAGGCTTTCCCTGGCTTTGATGTTTGCATGGTGGTATCCTGTGTTCCCGTCTCTCTGACACCAGCTGTGGAATCAAAAGGAGGCCCAGAAAGCACCCTGCCCTGGAGGCTGGAGCCCCAGCCCTGGTTAGGCTGCTGCCCCCACTGTTCCTACTCCAGTGACCCTCTGCTGAACACTCCCAAGGGTTCAGCTGTATTCAGAGGGCACATCAGGGGAAGAGTCCTTCAGCTCGTCCTGAAGCCTCTGCCTCTGCCTTGGAGTCTGGACTGCTTCTCTCCTCTCCTGAAGATGCTTTAAGCTCCAAGGCCATCAGCATTGAGCACCTTGTAAGTGGGGTCCTGTGTAAGAGGACAAGCCTGGGTTCCAGATGCCGGCATTCTAGAGCCTGCCCCAGGAGAAAAGGGGCGGTGGGCACAGCCATGGACTGAGGCTTGGGACCACGTCCGACCCACGTCCATGCTGACTTATGAAAAGATGCCTGATTCAGCACAGTGGCCCCCAAGAGAAGGCAACAGGGCCTGGAGCAGCCCAGTGCTCCACACGGACCTCCCGTGTGGACTCCCCTTCTGGCGGGAAGATGTGACTCCCAAGTGATGGGAGATGAACTATCTTACGTTCAGACCTAGAGGCAGGTGATTGGACATAACGACATGAAGAACTAAGAGTGCTGTGCACTGTCTTGGCTGGATGTCCAAGGCCAACGTGAACAAGCCGGTGCAACCCAGTCGGAGCGCAGTTCTCGGGGTTGAAAGGAACCAACGCTCTGCAGTAAGCAGGTGACGGCCTCATCTGACATTTTCTCAAAGTGATCTGACTGCCCCATGACTGCTGCTCTGTGACCCTGAGATAATGTTTCAAGGAAAATTAAGTTTAATCACATCGCTTTTACTTTATTTTGATAAGTACCCAGTCACCCCAAGACCTGTGGGCTGGTGAGTGCTTGATTGATGGTGGAGAATGATGTCTACCGCCAGCACGAAAACTCCTTTCCCCTGGGGTTACTGACACGTGCCTAGAGCAGGGGCTCCTGTGATGGTCTTCGAGTCCAGGGGATAGTTTACCCTGAAATCTCTCAGAACTTACCCAAACACTGAATTCCTTAATGGAAGGAATTCTTGAGGTTAAGGTGGGGAGACTTCTAGACCCATTCGCCTGAAAAGAATAGAAGGCAAGAAGTAAAGTTCAGGGCCACAGACACTGACGCATTTTCATCAAGTGTTAAGAGGTATTTCAGAATGAAGTATTGATTGGACAGATTTGACAATATGGAAAATTTCATGAATGTTAGACGTTTTTAATTAAAATGATAAAGACTAGCTTCTAGACCCAAGTCTAAGTGAATACATTACATTTTTATAAATTGATCCCTATGGAACTTAGATAACTAAAAAATATAAGAATCAAAATAAAATCTCATATTAATCAAGACAGTATTATTAATGGAGTGAGAGAAACACAGATCAGCAGGACAAAACAGGAAAACAGAATATAAACTCGGAAATGTGCCCAATTAATTGTGCTACAAAGAAAGGCAATTTAATTGAGGAATTACCTGTTTAACAAATAGTGATAGTAATTGAGTATCTGTAAAAAAATATTAAAAAAAGAAGAAAAGAAAAAAAGAGCCTTGATGTAGGCCTCACGCCTACTCAGATCTTTACTCAGAATGAATCATGGACAATAACACAAAACATAACACTATAAAACCTTTAGAAAAACAATGAGGAGTAGTCTTCATATCTAGGGCTAGGCAAGGTTACCTAAAGCACAATCTATGAAATGTTCCTGTAGGATGCATAAATATTCACAGGGCTCATGATCTCATGTGATGGTCCAAGCCTGGGAATGTGCAGCCAGCAGGTAACAAAGGAAAACATGAACATAAGTTAGATATAAATAGAGATAAGGTATAGAAATTAAATGATAGACACCTGGATTGACATTTATCCAAGAATGGTTTCCTCCAAGTGATTTATTGAGCTGAAAGAGAACATTACTTATGTACTTCAATCTTTGTACAGTATTTATAGTTTTATATATTTAAAGGGTCGAGTGTGGTGTTTTGATACACACTCAGCGATACACACAGGGAGTTGATTTCTGCAGCCAGGCTAGCGAACACACCTACATTACCCTTTCTTTTTGTGCAGAGGATACTTAAAGTCTACTCTCTTGGCAAATCCAAGCATACAACTTGTGTGGGCCATCTAATGTTTACAAGTTTCTATATTCTCAAAGTTGGCCCACCAGTATTCAGCTTTGATCTTCCCACTTGAAAAGGTTTTTATTCCTAGTTTGAGCAGGTTTTTAAGTGGGGGTGTGGCTATGTCCCCTGCAGTTCAGTGCACTTCCGCACCCTGCACCTCCCACCTCCCCCTTTGAAGTTCTGTCTTTGGGGTGATTTAAGGCTTTTGAAAATTTGGACTTCACAACACACACTGTTCTTCCTCTAAAACTCTGAAGGCTAGCACAACCGAAACAGAAACCAATCTCGTACCTTCATTGCTTTTGGTGAGGCTGTGCTTGTCCCCGACCTTAGATAATTGAATAGGTGTCTGCCTGGAATTACTCAGACCTCCAGCCTAATTGGGACTCCGTTCATTTCCCCTGTCTATAAATTAATTTGGGTGGAACTACACATGTTGAAGTGTTACCAGCTGTAAGATTAGGCCAGCTAACGACTCAAAGGCCAGAAGAAAACGGAAAAGAACACAGAGGTGTAGGCAATTTAGTCTATTGTAAATGTGACTCTGAATCCTTCCAGTGTATAGCGAGGGAGATTGAACAGGTCGTGCGAGATATCCCAAACGCAAATTTGTTCCATTATAACTACGCACAAAAAGTTTTTCAAAGACCAGGCGACGTGAGGGAAATCAGAAAGGAAGTTAAGTCCCGTAGTCCCACGTGGCCACATCCAGACACGGTGTGGCAGTACAGGCAAAGCACAGGGGGCTGTGTCTGAGCAGGGCTCTGCCCCCCAGGGCGGAGCAGCAGGGCTGGAAGCAGGACCCAGCCACCAAGGGCAGGTGAGCATCTCTTCAGAAATCCCTCTCCTCCTGTCTTGGCAAAGGTCGTGTGTCCACACAGGTTAAAGAGGTGAGTGATACTGAAGGGCTCCTGAGGAGACCCAGGTGCCTCACCTGGGCCCCACCTGGCGTCCAGCGATGAGAGAAAGTTCCATGGAATGGGTTGTGGCCGGACCCCCACTCATCTCCGGACACTCTGTCCTGGCCTCCTGTGGGGTCCACAGCCGCCACGCCGGCTCCTTACTCCTCCCTGTCTCTCCCCTGACAGTATTTATTGTTTCTATTGGTTAATTTTTTTTCAGTTGAGAAATGATTATAGATTCACAGAAGTTGTAAAGGGCACACAGACAGGTCCTGCGAGGGCTCACAGCTCTGCTCCGCTGGCTACCTCCTGGGCAAGGGGGCAGAACGCTGGAGCGGGAGGCTCCCGCGGTGCCCGCCTGAGGCGTCCTTCTCCACAGGTGGGACCACCAGGCAGGGTGCGGGATGGCCCGCCCTTCCAGGTCTCCGTCCTCCTCGTCACAGTGGAAGTCACGCAGCCCTGCTGCCCCTGGGCAGTAACCACTGAAGTGCTGTCCACCCCACCCCGGGACTCCGGGTGTGGGTATAAACGGAACTCTACAGTGTACAAGCCACTGCAATGGACAGTTCTCCTCGCACGATGCTCTTGAGGTCCCAGCAGCTGGGAGTCCCGGCTGGCTCCTCGTGGCTGAGCGGCTGGTGCTCCACGCTGTGGGCGCACAGTCTTTGACCGTCATCATAGCCAGCGTGGGCCATTATGAAGAAAGCTGCAGTAAACATTTGTGAATGAGTTTCTGTGCCAACGGACGTTTTCTTTCCTCTGTAACAAAAGCTCAGTTGCAGTTGTTGGATCATATGGTAGTTGAAGGTTTAGTTATTATTTTTTAATGTTCAATTCGTTTTTTATATGCCATTGTATATTCTTACCAGTGACGTCTTAGTGGTCCAGTTTCTCTAACTTCACCAGCATTTAGTGATTTATTTTTTAGTCATTTTGCTAAGTACATGGTGGTGTCTTGTGATTTTGATTTGCATTTCTCTAGCGGCTAACTTATTTGCAATCTGCATCTCTTCGTTGGTAAATTGTCTGCAGTCTTTTTCCCATGCTCTGATGGAATCATTTGCAGTTTTTCCTGCGAGAGTGGAGAACTCTTTATTTGTCCTGGATATGAGCCTGTGCCACATATGCTCACAGGTGTGCCTGCAGCTCCTCCTTATCTCTCACCCTCTAGGAGAGTCCTTTCCAGAGCAAAATGTTTTTAATTTTGATTATGCCCATTATGCCAAATTTTTATCTCATAGTTTGTGCTTCAGACATTAAATTTAGGAACGCTTTTCCTAGCCCTAGATCATGAAGACTCCCTGTCATGGTTTTTCTAAAGGTTTTATAGTTCTGTGTTTTGCGTTATATCCATGATTCATTCTGAGTAGGTGTGAGAGCTAGGTCAAGGCACATTTTTCTTAAGGACACTCAATTACTAACTCTATTTGTTAAACATGTAATTTTTCCTTAATTAAATTGCTTAACAAACAATCACTTGGGCATATTGATAGATTTCTATTCTGTATTCCTGTTTTGTCCTGTTGATCTGTGTGTCTATCACTTCATCAATAATACCATCTTGATTACTATGGTTACATGTTACAGTAATTCCTCCTAATTTCTTTTCTTTTAAAAATAATTTTATATGACTATTTAATTTCCTCTGCCCTTTCATGCAAATTTTAAAATAATCTGGTGCACACCTACCAAAACTCTTGGTGCTTCTGATGGGAACTGTGCTGACCTAGTTATCAGCAGGTAGAGACCAACGGCTTCACTGTGGCCATCTCCTGGTCCATGGGCTAGCCTGTCCCCAAACTCTTGCAGATCCCTGCTGGCTCTGCCACCAACATTTGCAGTTTTCAGACACACATACTTGACTTGTTTTATTGGTACAAAGTAATTTTGGAGTGAGGACACATGCTATTTTAAATGTAGATATTTGCATGATACTCTGTAAACATGAAATTTATTTTCTGTTTGTCTTGTATCCTGTAACATTGCTCAATCCACATGTTAGTTCTGGATGTTTCTATGTGCTGTCCTAATATTTCTATGTAGAAAATGATGAAATCATTGGAGGGAGTGTTCTTTCTTCCTTTCTGAACTGCCTGTCTTTTATTTCCTTTTATTGACTTCCTGTACTGGAAGGACTTCTGACATTCAGTTGAGAGTGGAGAGAAAGTAAACATTCTTGCCGTTTTTCAGTTTTAGAGAGTAAGCATAAATGCTTAATATTAGTTGTAGGTTTTTAAGATATTCTTTATCAAATTGAAACAGTTCCTATGTGTTTCTACTTTTCCTGAGAGTTTTATCACAAATTGAAGCTCAATATTGACACATGAGTTTAGTGATTGATATGATTATGTGATTTTCTTCTTTAGCCTTCTAATATGGTGGATTATATCAACGGGTTTTTCAACACTGACACTGCCTTAAATCCCTTGGATAAACAGTGTGTATTCACGGTATATAATTTTTTTATATATATTGCTGAGTTCTTCCTGATGAAATTTTATAAGGATTTCTGCAATCTTATTCATGAAGATTATTGGTAATTGCCTCATAGTTTTTTTGTGTGTGTATTATTTCTATTTTGGTGTCAGGGCAATTCTAGTGTCATAAAAGTTCTACCACTTCTACTTTTTAGAAGAAATTGGGTAGAATCAGTGTTAAAATTCTCTTGTAAACTCATCTTCACCTAGAGATTTCTCTTCTGGGAGTTGTAAAATCTAGGCCTATTTTCCTCGATGGTTGCAGGGCTATTGCAGGGATTCCCTGGTGTGTGCTGAGGAACTGGCCCACGACACCTGCACCATCGGATGAGGGGCTCGCGTTTCTTGGGATGCACTTAGCCTTGTCTGCAGGATCTGTAGTGATGCTCTTTATTGGTCCCTGATGTTAGTAGCTGTATCTTCTGCCTGGCTTCTTTGTCAGTGTTATCTAGAAGTTGGCCAATTTGATCTTTTCAAAGACTTGTTTGTGGTGTGGTTCTCATCTGCTCTTTCTGTTTTCAGTTTTGCTGATTTCTTTTCTGTCATTTGCCACAACGTTGCACCTACAGGATGTTGTATGAAGTGAAATAAGTGAGACACAAAGGGGCGGGTGCTGTACCATCTCCGTGTGGAGTTTCCTCCGGCTGCAGCAAAGCCTTCAGTCCTACAAATGTCCCTCAGCTCTGGTTTAACCATGTCCTGTGGTTGCTCCAGCCACCTGTCTGGGACATAGGAGGCAAAAAGGGAAGCCAGGCAAGTGCCCCTGGGAGCTTCCTGAGTTCCCCCTCCCAGGCCCCACTGCCTGGCCTCCGTGGGGTGCTCCCAGCCTGGTCCTCACAGCACCCACTGTGGTGCTGAGTCGTTCTGGTGGGGACGGGAAGCCCTTCTCCTCCATTGCTCAGGACATGGAGGCTCCTGGTTATACTTGGTGCTAACTACCTCTTGATCCCTTCCCCTTGGGTGGTGTTTCCTGCTGGCGTTGAGGACACCAAGTACAGAGTAGTGAAGTAAATGCTGTTCTTTACCTTTCACACCGTGAAGAACGGACAGAGGGCCTAGCCATGGAGACACAGTGGACTGTAAACCCTGCCTTCCTGGACTGTGAAAGTGAGCAATCCTGACCCTGGAGGGCTGGGGTCAGGGAAGGAGGCCAGCCCTGTGGCTTCTCTCTGCCTTGTGTCCTGGAAGGTTGTGTGACAGTCGGCATGTGCACGGACACCTCCTACCACGTCTCAGACACACGGGTTCCCTCTGCCTGAGCTCTGTGGCAGCTTTGGCCTGAACTGCTTGGTAAAGCCTCCTCAGTCTCTTTGCACCCAGATCCAAACGCATCCAGCCAGGCGCTGGAGAAACAGCTCTGTAGAGAACTCCAGGGTGTTCAGATCATCCTGGCTGCTTCTCCAGAGCTTGGACAGTGTCAGGAAATAATAGAAAGGTCTTAGAGGACAGAGAAAGGAGCAGGGGGAGAGAAGAGGGAAGAGAGGGGAGGTCATGGCGACTGGATTAGAGCAAAGCAGATTCTGAGCTTTCATAATTTTGTCAAAATGAGTCCTAATGTTATGTATAATTTAAAAAATAGGAAAAAAAGAGAGAAAAAAATAAAAAGAAAAAATGTGCCGCGTCTTATCCTGCTGCGACCTCTCCTGCTGCCCAGCTGAAAGCGCGCCCTGGAAGCGGGTGCTCGTCTCGCTCTTTGCCTGGGCTCTTGGGGTGTGCTGGGTGCTGTGCTGGGTGCAGGTCGGCCTGGGGCTGCTCTGGGCCCTGCCCTGCACTGCCCGCCCTGCCTCCGCCCGCTTCAGCCCGCCTCTCCGGCTCTGAGCCATCTCCCTCCCAGTGTGCCCAGTTCCCACTCCTGCGCAGAGTGTGCTAATTACCCAGGTGCCTACTATTAAAGGAGCTGTGCTGGAAATTTCTTTTTACTATCTCAAATGAGGCAGATCTTTTTACAACTTCACAAGTCATCCCCTATTAAATTCATTTTGTAGGAGTGCAGAACGTACTGGGGATTCCTAAGTGTGCTGACAGGATTGTTGGGGCTCACAGTTGAAGGTGAGAGGTGGGGAGACCAGGAGCCTCTTTATGGTCCTTCGACTCAGGCGTCTCCCCCTCAGGACTCCAGTGCAGAGCTCAGATGGGAATCACGGGAGGCTGAGTGACATCAGTCCTCCCTCCCTCATCTCTAGGAGGTGGCAGCTGGGCAAAGGATGTGACCCTGGCTGTTGGCTTAGAGCTGGGAAGTGGAAGGACTTCACTCAGCAAAGGAATGAGGAGGATTTGAAATCTCCTTGACTCGGAAAGATTCGATTTGACATTTCAAAATAATGACTATAGAGAATATCTTGAATACCTGTGTTTATAGAAGAAGATTGCTGGGAAATTTCATAATTTATGCAGTGCCAATAGAATAATGAAAAAGCAACGATCTTACTGATCCCCCTGGGAAAGTCCGTGAGGCTCAGGGTTTGTGGAGTCCTGGGTCCTTTGCATGAGGGATCCTGGGAAGCAATTTGGGATTTCCAGTCAGGTAGGGATGGATGATCCCAGGGATGAATATTTCCCCTTGACAATTTGATTTTAAAGGAGGAGGCTGTTGGGAAGGGTGGCGTAGGGGACAGTGACCAGCCCCACAACCTGGGTCTTCCAGCCCTGAGGAGAACTGACAGGTGACTGCTTCCAGTGTGAGCCCTCAGCCCGCTGTCTGACCTCTTCAGTCCCCAGACAGAAGAAACTAGATCCGACCTTTGCAGGGAGAAGGTTGGTGCTCTGTCAGAAATTTCTGCCCTCAGACACTGCGGAGGGCGGGATGAGCGTCAGGAACTCCTGCAGGAGCTGGGGGCCTGCACCTTCCTGGATCCCCGGATCTCCTGGAATGGATTCCTAGAACATGGCTGAGCTTCTCTTCGGCCTTGCTGAGCAGCAGCTCAGGTCAGCTTGCTTTGATTTATGAAATTAAAAATCATTCCCATACGCCACCATGACCCACCGCTTTGTCTAAGACCTGTTTAGAGGAGGCGGCGGCAAAGTGTGGTGTCACTGAGATGCAGCAGACCCACCTTCCCTTCCCTGGTTCTCTGCATGGTGGTTCCTGGTGTCACTGACTGTCACTGATTTCTGGTGATGACAGTATGGTGACAGCAAAGCAGGACACCAGGGTTTAGTGACACCCTGAACCCCGGCTTCCTTCACAGCCGCTCTGCAGACACACAGGAAGGATGACTCTCTGGTGCCTAAGCTGAGCTGGAGCCACTTTTCCTGGAGCCCAGCCAGCTGTGAGTGGACACACTGTGCTGCACTGTGCTGCTGTGGCCCTCAGCAGTGTGGCCTGTGACCCCATGCTGTGCGGGCACTTCCCCTGTGGGTATCCATGGCATGAATAGTTTTCCTTGTGAGAGAAGGAAGGTCGTCCTCAGGAAAGTGGGGAAATGGCCAATATTGCAACCAAGCTTTTTTATTTGGTTATTATTATGCGCCTACTGCATACAAAACAATTTTAGAGTCTGGGGGCTACTTACAGGGTAAATCATGCAGAGGCTTCCACCTGGCAGACTGACATTCTGAGGTCAGAGGGAAGCAATAAACATGAGCATGAGAGCTAAGTTCTGTGCTGTGTCCAAAGTGAAAAGGTATGGGAGAAGGCACGGGTGCTGCAGGCTAGTAGTGCTCAGGAGCTGGCCAAGAGGGTCTCCTGAGGGCGCTGGTCTTCCCAAGGTCCCCAGAGGGCGCTGCATCCATTCCAGGCTCCCAACGGACGCTTGTCTTCCCAAGGCCCCCGTAGGATGCTGATCTACCCAAAGTCCCCAGATGGTGCTGCATCCTTCCAAGGCCCCCAGAGGGAGCAGGTCTTCCCAAGGCCCCCAGAGGGTGCTGCATCCTTCCAAGACCCCCAGAGGGAGCAGGTCTTCCCAAGGCTCCCAGACAGTGCTGGTCTTCCCAAGGCCCCCAGAGGGCGCTGGTCTTCCCAAGGCCCCCAGAGAGCGCTGCATCCTTCCAAGGCCCCCAGAGGGAGCAAGTCTTCCCAAGGCCCCAAGATGGTGCTGCATCCTTCCAAGGCCCCCAGAGGGAGCAGGTCTTCCCAAGGCTCCCAGACAGTGCTGGTCTTCCCAAGGCCCCCAGAGGGCACTGGTCTTCCCAAGGCCCCCAGAGGGTGCTGGTCTTCCCAAGGCCCCCAGAGAGCGCTGCATCCTTCCAAGGCCCCCAGAGGGTGCAGGTCTTCCCAAGGCCCCCAGAGGGCGCTGCATCCATTCCAGGCTCCCAAAGGACACTGGTCTTCCCAAGGGCCCCAGAGGATGCTGATCTACCCAAAGTCCCCAGATGGTGCTGCATCCTTCCAAGGCTCCCAGAGGGTGCTGGTCTTCCCAAGACTCCTAGAGGACGCTGATCTAACCAAGGCTCCCAGAGGGCACTGCATCCTTCCAAGGCCCCCAGAGGGTGCTGCATCCTTTCAAGGCCCCCAGAGGGTGCTGGTCTTCCCAAAACCCCCAGAGGGCAATGTCTTTCCAAGGCAGGGAGAGTGGGACTGCCTTGGTCAACACTGTTGTTGGCCTCCCCTTGCTCTAGGACTTAAGTTGTACAGAATTAAATACTGCCCTTCAAACGACTGATTTAAAGAGCAGATCCACTCCCAAAAATGTTAAAAAAAAAAAAAAAAGAACAGGAAGAAAGACCATTGGACATTTCGCTACTGGCTGTTGGAATATGTCCTAATGGAAAAGATTCACTGTTTTCTTGTTTTCTCTTAAGAAGGAATAAAGGGCAGGCTCATGGAGCTAGAAGCCTGTGGCCACCTGTCTCTGGACTTCAAAGCTGATGGGGGAGAGACACTCGCATGAACAAGGCGGATCAAGTTGGCTGCAAGTCTCAGAATGTGGTGACACATTCCTGTCACCCTGGAAACCTCCATGGGAAAAGCCCAAGTGTTCAGAATCACCTTATCCCTGAACCCCCGTTCATATTTTACTTGTTTCCTTACCAGAAACTCTGACTCATGAACCATGCTTTATCTGAGTTTATATACTTTTCATTCCTTATTTCTGGTCCTGCCCCTGGCCTGAAACTTTTACTAACATTACTGGCCTTGATTTACTAACAGTCTCTTGGAGGCCTCTGAAAATTAAAGTTCAGGTCCATTCTGAACATCATTGCAAGATGGCTCATTTGCTTTAACAATTAGAATCTTTATCTTATTATGTTCCTCATTGAATGAGATTCTTTATGTACTCGCCTATCAATTCCTGTGAAAGATGTGAAGTCTTTCACATTTTTTTCTGGTCATTAGCTGTTATTCTCCTGCACATATTTTCTGTTATGATCACCTGGTCCATCCTAAATATGGCGCTCATTTCCCCCAGAGCTTGTAACTACCTTCCTTGAATCCAGAATACGCTCCCTTCTGTGAATGTGCTATAATTCTACCTGTCCTTACAAACCAAACCAGACCTGGCACATTCCAGAAGTGTTCTCTGACAATTGCAAAGCACATCAATTTACCAGTGAAAGTGATATACATTTAATGTCCATTAGGTGACAGATGCTGTTTAGGTAATAGGTTTAGAACAATGAGAAAACCAAGAAAGAACACTTTTAACCAAGTTTAAATGCTTTCAACTTAGAAGAATGTACAGTTATTCACAAATTATACCATTTTTAACTTTATAAATATTAAGCAATATTTAAATATAAATATCTATTTATAGCCTTGCTTAATACCATGCAAGTTCCCAAGTGAGATTGTGTTCTACTTGAAACAACTCAGATTATAGCTTATAAATTTCTAAGTACAAGGTCAATACGTCTGACTGCCCACTGAAGGTGTTAGCCACATGGGAGAGGCACTGCTCATGTCAGCACCCTGACAAGTGTCAGTTCAAGCTGCGGAGCACCTGCTCTCCTAAACTTAAAAATCACATCCTTTGAAAAAATTTAGCAAAATAAATATGCACATAAGTCACATGTAGAAATACCCCCTCCCCAAGCAGAAAGCTGTGCATGAGTGACAAGAGCCTCCACAAGATGGAGATCTCAGTCACTGTGCTGTTGGGAGAGTGTGTTGTCTGAAAGAAGGCTGAAATTTTATCACATTTGTTCTTAAATGAGGGTGGGTTTATTGATAACAGTCGCTCTGAAAGTTCTGCCTCCGGAAAGGAGGCTCTGGAGCGGTGTCCTGGTGTGTCCCACACTCTGCAGACAAGAAGGACCCTCGGCTGGGTCGTGTGGAGCTTGGTCCCTTGGATGTTTCCGGTTTCACAGGCCCACATGCATCCCCAGGTCTCTTTTCTCTGTGCAGCTCCATTGAAAAAGAGATGAGGCCACACTGCTGTAGAGTCTGTTTTTCAGATGTGAGTTTTAGATAATTTAAATGTTTACTTGTAACTGTTTTCTACTATGAATATTTGTTAATTTTATGAGTATTTAGACATGTTAGTTTAGAGAGACTTTCCTAGAGCAAGTGTGTCCTGACATCTGTTTCAGGCAGGGCCTTAGCTAGGGAAGATGCAGAGGTGAATGGGGCGGGTGGTTTGCCAGCCTCATCATGTGGCAGGGAGAATGGGTACGCACGAGGCTTTGTGGGTTATGTGAGTCTGTAGGCACAGAAACCAGGATGTGGTGAACTATTGTATTTCCATGATCACTGAACGTGAAGCAGTTTTATGTTTCATGCTCTAAAATAATGTGCTGACTGATTCATTAAGAACACATTTAAGGTATACAGATACACTGATCTGTCATAAGTTTTTAAAAATATGGATTTTTTTCTTATAGAATTCCACTTCTAGAAATTCACCATAGAGACATATTAGAGATATTGAAATAGTAAATCCAAGCATTACTTAGAAAACATACAAAGTCTGAGTCATTTAGATGTCTAATTAAGAAGGATTTTTTCTATAATAATTATGGATCATTATGTAGCCATTAAAATGTCATTTTGTAGAAATATGTTGATTGAACCGTGAAAATGCTTCATGAATTTAAAGGCTTTTAAAATAATATTTACCAATATATATTAAAAAGCAATTGGGTTTTTCTTGAACATTTCTGTTTCTAAATATGTTGTTTGTGAATTTACAAATAAAATCACATGAGCACATGAGTTGATGCACAGAAAGTATTTGAACAATTTAACATCTATTTGCAATAAAAAATAAAACTTCGAAAAAATGAGATAAAAGAAATGGAGGTTGGGCGCCATAATCCCAGCGATTTGGGAGGCTGAGACCAGAGAATCGTGAGTTCAAAGCCAGCCTCAGCAAAGGCAAGGTGCTAAGCAACTCAGTGAGACCCTGTCTCTAAATAAAACACAAAATAGGGCTGGGGGTGTGGCTCAGTGGTCGAGTGCCCCTGAGTTCAATCTCCAGTACCAAAGAAAAGAAAAAAAGAAAAAAGAAATAGAGGGAGGACTTCATCAAACTGATAAAGAGCATCGACAAAAACCCCACAGCTAGCAACAGACTTAACAGTAAGAGATTCAGTGGTTTCTCTTGCAACTGAGAGCAAGCCAAGGAGCAAGCCCATCCCAGCACTGCTATTCAGCATTACGTTGTGAGTTCCATCCATTGCAAGAAGGCAATAAAAAAATAAACCAACAAAAGCACACTGAGAAGAAAAGAAGAAAAATCTTGTCCTTTTTGCAGTTTTCATAACTGCTTAAGTTAGTGAATTCCAAAGATCTATAAGGCATTCTTAAAACTGGTAACTGAATTCTGTAAGGTTGTAAGATACAAGATAAACATACAAAAATCAGTTGTATTTTCATACATAGCCATTAACACATGGACATCAAAATTGAAAAGAAAATAACATATATGCTAAGTCAAAAAGGAGATAAAGAGATAGGGGTTTAAGGTGTTTTTCACTCAAACACTTTTGGCACCAAATACATGGGTATTTTCCCCACACCAACCAATTCTCTAACACCAGCTGGCATCTGTCCAGCTCAGGCTGCAAGAACAGAGTGCCACAGAGTGTTGGCCTGTGGACACCAGAGATTGAGTGCTCACATTTTGAGGCTGTAAGTCCGAGACCAACATGCCAGCCTAGCTGGGTCCAGCATGGGCCATTTTCCAGTTTGCTGGTGGCCCTCTTCTCCTTGCATCCTCAAGTGGCAGAGAGAGGGCCAGCTCTCTTCTCTTTACGAGGACACTAATATCTTTGTGGGGACCCCACTTCATGCCTAGTTACCTCCCAAAGGCCCCACTTCATAATACCATCTTCCTGGGTGTTAGCATTTCTCAAAGCTGCCCACCTGCAGTCCCTAACAGTGTCCCACAGTTCAGCTAAATTCAGACACTATCTCTACTTAGCAGCAGACCCTATAAAGACAGCCCACAGACTTACCCCACTTCTGATGCTAAAGGTAAGTCTCAGGTCCCCCACATATCTTTTCAAACAACAATAAATCAAGGGTTCTCACACCCTTCCTTTGTGACACAATGAGCTGGAATGACTCACAGACTCCAGAAGAGTGATTTATTTACCACTATTAGTTTATATTAAAGGATACAACTCAGGAACAGCCCAACAGAACCAATGCATACGGTGAGGAATGGGTTCCGGCAAGGAGCTTCCATGTCCTCACCAAGTGGAAGCTCTCTGAACACTATGGTTTAGAGTTTTTACAGAGATCCAATTATGCACACATGATTGCTCAAACCATTGGCCATTGGTCCTTAATTCTCCCTGTTGCCCCTTTCTTCTTCCCAGAGGCCCAGGGGTGGAGGAAAAAACTCTAACCCTCAGTCATTCCTAGGCGTTTCTGGTTGCCAGTCTCCAACCTAACACTATGCAGGGCATTCAGCTACCAATCATCTCATTAGGTTGCAAAAAGTCTGTCCTATCTCCCTGGAATTTCAGGATTTTAGGAGTTATGTGCCAAGAAACAAGGACAAAGAGCAAACATGATATCAAAAGATGCTTACGTCACTCAGAAAATGGCAGGGGACTTTCTTGTTATACTGTAAAACCACAGGGCAAATCTGATGTAGTATATCAATGTGGAAAATTGAAAAACACATGAATTTCGGGCTGGGGATGTGGCTCAGTGGCAGAATGCCTCGCACACAAAGGCCCTGAGTTAAATGACCAGTAACACACATACACACACAAATAAGTAAGTAATAAATGACTATTTAAATGGAGAAACTATGTTCATGGACTGAAAGACTCAACAAAACAAATACGTCAGTTCCTTCAAAATTAATATACAATTTTAACATAATTCCAATTAAAATCCCAGAAAGAAATTTTGTAGATATAGACAGAATTTTTAAAAAGTTTTGCAGAGAAACTAGAATAACTAAGGCAACTTTTTAAAGGAATAAAGGAAAAGAACCCATGTATTCAATTTCAAGATATACCATAGTTACACAATTAAGATTCTGTTAAAATATATGTTTAAAATTAAAAAAAAAACAAAACAGAATACCTAGCTATACAGGAGACTGATATTGTACCAAGAATGAGTGTATTCATTTGCTACTGGTGAGAATTTTAATTGTTACTGTGCAACTGTTCTTAAGGGGAATTTGCCAATATATACATCAGGGTCTTAGAAATATTTATTGTGCAGGAAAAGCCCTTCTTAAGGGCTTTAAGCCCTTCTTAAAGCCCTCCACTGCAGTGGAGGTTCTGTAGATGGTTTAATATGCTCGAGGCAGTGATTCCAGAGACAGGGGAGCTAATCATCATTGAGTACTGATTAGGCTGAGCCCTCTGTGTCTGTCACGTGTTGGCTCATGTTTCCCTAAAACACGACAGTCACTGTGCCTGTTCACACCCTGCGGATCGGGCACAGAGGTGCTTCCTCATGTCCACATGGCTGGCCGGGTCCTCTGGCCTTGTGGGGCTGCAGTGGGAGACAGGGAGACTGTACATCATTGGGTAACTTTGACTTGAACTCTGGATCCCACAAGTCCTGACAGCTCTGTGGAAAATGACAGTCTGCTGAAGTGCTGTTCGTGCAGTTAACCCATCTGCCTAAACCTGGACGTGTGGACGCTTTGTGGGTCACCTCCTCCAAGGCTATAAGCATGCCTTAATTTCCCCTGTCATGGCTGTTGATGCACCCCACGGTCACATCCGCTGTGACATATGGAAATGACACTCAGCCCGTCTTCCTCCACATCGTGCCACCTCTGGATCCACTCCCGCCTTAGCTCAGGACCAAGACGAAAGTCCTGTGATTTTCCCCTTCATTCTTCACCCCCAGCAACTCGGTCACCAGGCACACGTGGTTCTTTTATTGTCCCTTCCACCTCGTGCCTCCGGCAGCTTGACTGAATTCACATGGGCTCCTGACTTTCTCACTGCAACACATCCTGCTGCCTCCAAGTTGGCACCCCTCGCCCCCTTCGTCCTGGTGTTCTGGAAGCTTCCTTCAACTAAGAAGCTTCTGTTTCAGTTCAAGATGATTGCCAAATTGTGAGTAAAAACAGGTAGATTTTACTCATTATCTGGTTATGTTGCAATTTGGAACTGAAACGTGCCCTGAGTCTCCTGCGTTCAGAGGTGGGGCTTTGGGGCTCTGACCTCGTCAGAGTGGGAGGTGGGACCCAGGCGGAGGAAGGAGGTCACTGGGGGACTGTTCTGTCCCTGGCTCCTCTCTCTCGCTGTGTCCCATCTGCCATGAGCTGAGCAGCTTTCCTCTGCCATGCCCTTCACATGGTGCCCAGAGCAGTAGGGCTGCCTGACCTTGAACTGAATCTCTGAAACCATGAGCAAAACAAGCCTGTCCTCTAAGTTGTTCTTGCCAGGCATTCTGGCCAGCGATGTGCAGCTGACCATCACAGCCAGTCGTCTGGCTCCGTGTGTTCTCGGCATCTTCCTGTCTAAAGCAGTGTGATTTCCACTGTATTCCTGAGTCACGTTCTTCAGCAAAGCCACCACCAGCCTTCGTTCTGGGGGCTTGTGAGAGACGGCACATGCAGGGGTGAGCAAGGGAGGCCCGTGGTGACCAGGGAGGCTCCTGGGCATGTGTGCAGGCCTGGCACTGGAGCCTGTTGCTGCCCACGTGAAAGCCCATGGCATGTGGAGCATCTGCTGTGGCGTGGATTGGATAGCATCGCAAGGCCCAGGGTGCCTGGAGCATGGTGGGCAAGACTGGGCTGGGTGGGCAATGCAGGAGGCGCCAGCATCAGCAGCCAGGTGATGTTGAAGACTGTGGACTTTGTCCTCCACATAAGTGTGGACATGCTCGGTTTTACTCTCCACTGGTGCTGGGGCCAACCTGGCTGCTCTGAATGGGTTGGAGGAGGCAGCCGTGCAGGAGGGATTGCATCTGGGCACTTATTGGACTGGCCCAGGTGAGATATGGGTGGCCATCTAATGGGAAGGCAGTCTAATTGGTAATTACAGTTGTCAAGAGGGTCCCCAGGAACAAGTTCAGGGTGTTATGAGACTGTATATCAGGTTGATCTAAATTACACTGGAGATTAAGGGAAGGCTTTCCCGCAGAAGTGATGTTTAATCTAGACCTGAATAATGAGCCAAAATTAGCCAGGCCACGAGAAAAACAGTCACAGAAAGAGTAGAGGCCTGGAGGGATGAGCAGGTCTTTTAGAGAGTTTCAGAAAGGGCTGTGTGAGTGATAAGCTAAGCCAGGAGGAGAAAGGCAGGCTGGAGACCTTGAAGGTGCACTTGGATGCTGCCCTGGGCACGCTTGGCCCTGGATGGCCAGGCAGGCTGCCGTGACACCTGCCGCAGAGCAGGCTGGCTGCTGTATGTGGGACTGGCTGGAGCGGGCAGCCTGAGGTCCAGGGACACAGGCAGGGGGAGACTTCTATGGCTCAAGGGAGGGTGGCCCGTGGGGCTAGGTCAGTGGCGGCAAAGCACAGGTCAGAGGTCAGACTCAGATATCCAAGAGCCAGAATCAATAAGTAGGTGACTGAACAGAGAGAGGGCTGCCTTGAGAGTGCCTCCCAGCTCTTAGCACCAAGCCCGTGATCCAGCGCATGCTGGTGGGGGTCGGAGGCCCCTGCACCCCGACTTCTGCTTCCTCTCTCACCCCGTGTGCTACGTGGAACCCACTGTTAGAACACTGACTGCTATCCTCAAAGTTCTAGCGCAAGTACCTGTAGCTCCCCGTGCCGTGTGCACCATTGTGAGGGTATGTAGACACACAGATGCCCAGGGGCCACACAGATGCGGCACAGGGACCACCCATCCGCACGGACACCACCCGCCCGCACAGCCTCCCAGTTTGGTTGTCAACATCAACATCAGCTCTCCGGGCTCCTGCAGGGGATGAGCTCAAGGGTGCATTATGTTCCCTGCAGGCCATGTGCGTGAGCTCACACTGCAGAAACCACAGTCCCCTGTCCCCAGCACAGCTGGGCATTTGCCATGCTCAGACTTTTGCAATCGCAAAGGGAGCAAGTCCTGGGGGCATTGGCCGCAGAGGCTCTTGTTCTCCATTCAAAAGGGAGACGTTGGCTCACGGAGGCCAGCCTGGCCCCAGCCCAGTGGAAGTGGAGGTCGTGGCTCTACAGCTCCATGAGCACGCTCAAGTCAGCTGTGTGGCCCGTCCGCTCTCGTGGGCTCCTGCTATTTTCAGATACGTGGATCTGGGAGAGATGTGAAATGAAGTTTTGCATTTCCCATTTCTTGTTTACAAAAGCGGTTGAGCACCTTGCAGAGGCACAGGGCCATGAAGCTGCTCCTCCAGCTATTGCTTATTTGTGGTTTTGCCCACTTTCTATTCGATTTTAGGTTTCCCTGGGTCCACAGGCTCCCGTGTGAGTTCTGGAATGCAGGTTTGTCTGTCCCCACACGCAGCATGAGCTGCAGTTGCGGAGGTGCCTTTCCTCATCCTCCTAATGGTGTCTTTTGCTACTCAGAAGTCCTTCCTTTTTTCTAGGGACATGCATCATCCTCTTCCTTTGTAATTTGCATTGAGTCATCTTGAGTGATAACTCCTCTTTTTCATCTGGGGTGAGGTATTTTTCTGAAAGGCTCAGAGGTGTGTCTTTATACCTGAATCTTAATCTACCTTGAGTTGCTCTTTGCTTAAGGCATGAGGTCAGAACCTAATTTCATTTTTGTTCTGTTTAAACTATTGTCTCAGCACATTGTATTTGGTGGCCCCCTTTTTTTCTTGATGGCTTAGAGTACCCAGTAAACAACTTGAAGATTTTTGTTTTTTAATTGTAAAATAGCCTTGCTAACTCTTAACCCCCAAATTGGAATTTTCATCCAAATTGGGTTGATTCTGTAAATAAATGTGAGAAAAACTCAGTTCTTCCTGATGGTACTTTCCCCATAGAGATACTTTGCTGTTTGTTTATCTTTTTAAGTGTTTCCCAGCTACAGCTACAGGAGGCCACACCTGGGTATTCCCGTTCATGATACCTGTTCTTAGGCATCTTATTGTGTTGTAGCTATTTGAAACAGGAATTACCTTTTCTATTTGCCTCATAGGTCTACAACTGACAACTATTATATTAATGAAAGTCTTATATCATCTTCAAGCTATCTTACTGATTTTAGGAATTAAAATACAGCATCTTGGTTTTAATAGGTAAGTGATCATTAACTTATTTCTCTACTTTTAAATTTTCTAATTAATATTTTTTATTTCATTAGAACAACCTATATAAACTTTGAATGAAATTTCAGTCAGTAGGCATCATTATGCAATCCCCGAGGGTTTTATTGATCATAAACTTTATAAAATACTCTCAGTTTGTGGACTCTTTTATATTTCTAGTTCACTAATAATATAAAAATATGATGGATATGATCTTGGACATTTTCTTTGTGTCTGAACTTACTATTACAAAGATTATTTTAGGTTTTTGTTTTTGCTAAATCCATTGATTATTAAATAAGATCAGTGTATTTTCTCATTGAACCAATCTGACATGCATGGAGTAAAGTCAACTTTCAGTTATGGCTTTATATGGTAGACTAGATTTTCTAACACATTTCTTAGAATTTCCTCTTTGAGGGGCAGTCCTGATCATTTGTCCAGCCTGGTGACCAGCTTTCTGTTGTGGCTCTTGGTTGCTCTCCTGAGTGCTCAGAAGCTTGGCTTCCTAGGAGCGAGTTTGGAAGTGAGCCTTTATTTGATGTTCCCTGAAAGGCCTTGGGCAAGCCCAGAGTCGGGGGCTTGATCAAACCACCTTGCAAGGCTGTCTGGGAAAGAAGCACACACAGCTCTGGTTCAGCCTCTGATCTGTCCACTATTTTAGTGCTTTATTTTATCTTGAGGCAATTTCCACACATTATGTATCTTGGAGAAATTTCTCCATCTTGTTCTTGTTGTGAATTATTGTATTATTACCTTCTGGCCCTTTATGATTTCATTTCTGCTTCCTTTGGTTTTACCCAGAATCATGTGTATAACACGTTCAATACACGTTCTGGTGAGTGGTGTTAATATCCATTCCATTCCAAGGACTTTCTACTTCGACTTGAATCGCTGTTGACAAACACACATTCCAGTGTCTCTGTGTGCACCTGTGTTTGAAGTTGAGTTTCAGCTTTTCATGAGAATGTTGTATTTTGGCCAATGGTTTTCACCTGCCCTGTGTTGGGGTCATTCATGGCATCTGTGCTACACAGCTCTCTAAAATGTGTTGAGATTTACTCACAGACCTAGTATTTGATGATTTTTCACCTGAGTTACACCTGTGCCTGAGGGAACGTCTTCTCCACAGCAGGGACCGTGTGGACGCAGAGGCTCCTGAAGGGCCCCTCCCAGTTGTTCTGCTGCAGTCCAACAGCCGTTTGCTGCAGACCCTCTCCATTCTGCTGTCCTCCTGTTTAATAATGAAGAGCAGCTTCTAGGCAATCAGCCCATTTTAAGCCCCCTTTTCTCTTTGTGCTTGAGGCTTGCTGTAGCCAGGATGAGGTTCAAGGGTGTCCCCTGAGGTCCAGATGCTAGAGGCCTGGTCCATAGAGGTGATGTTGAATGGAAGAGGGACCTTGGGGAGGAGGGCCCAGTGCAGGGAGTGGGGTCCTGGAAAGGGCAATAGCTGGTGTCCTGGGCTGTTGTAAAGTAAGTCCACCTCACGCGCTTGGCTCCTTGTGCACGCTGCTGGTCCCCTCCCAGCCTGCCATGTTATGATGCTGCCAGGAGGCCCTCACTAGAGGATCTTGGACTTGTGTCTCCAAAAATGTGACCTAAATAAACCTCCTTTCCTTACAAAGTACCCAGCATTCAGTCTTGTGCTATGGCAACAAAAACATTCTGACAGAGATTTCTAAATCCTCCCTTCTTCACCTGTTGCCTCCCTTACCAATCTCTTCAGTCATTTGCTAATCTTTTTAAAAAGTCACCTGTTTGCTTTTTTCAAAACTATGACATGTGTATGGAGCATGTACATAACATGGACATGCACATAGCGCTCTGCCCCACAGGGATGGGGACCTGCCGTCGCTCTTATCCTCTGCTGTCTCCACGCGGAGCCAGTGTGCTTTGCTGAGTGCCTGTGTCCTTAGGAGCCCTCATCCTTGTGACGTTGCCTGGGGCATCTGCTTGCTGCAGTCCCTCCAGAAGGCCAGGTGGGGCTGGTCCCTCAAGAGGTGAGGCCTGTGGCAGGTCTGGCTGGCCCCCCTCCCCCCCTCCCCC